>JAXDDX010000346.1:0-158976 GCA_034670405.1 Hoplostethus atlanticus | reverse complement strand
CCCCGCCCACAGGTGCCCCAGGGCCCTTTACAGGATCATGAAGGATCCTCACCACCCCAACAATGGACTGTTTCAGCTGCTGCGGTCAGGCAAGCACCTCCGTAGTCACGCTGCCAAAACAGAGAGACTGAGACGGAGTTTCTTTCCTCAGGCCATCAGGACTGTGAACTCTGACCTCACCAGGGCCCCCACCAAGACACACACACTGCCCCTCTTATGCACACACACACTCACACTCACACACACTTAGGTAATGACTACACATAATTTATAGTATATTACATTCATACGATTTCCCTTACTACTATATTTTCATTTCCAAAGTGCTCTTACTGTATATATTGTGTTGTTGTTGTTTTTTATATAAGAGCTCTTACTGTAATTACTGTAATACTGTAAATATTGTGTTGTTTTTTTATTGTAAATACTGTGTACTGTTGCCCTTTTGCACATTCCCGTTGAGCATTGCCACTTTTCATTTCACTACACACCCGTGTGTGTATGTGACAAATAAAGTTCTTGAATCTTGAATCTTGAACCGGCATCACCATAAAAGGTCACATTTATGGCACCTCAAATACGCCCCCAAGGGCTGATGATGTAAAATTGGCTCAGGAAGAGGTAACGTAGATTGCCAATGCCTCTTCTTCTGGTCCACTGAGAATTGCTGCCCAGTGTAAGAAGAGGTTTATTGATGTAAAGAGAAACTGGCTGCATCCCGGTGGGAGGCCACAGCAATGGCAATGGGATCTACAAACTAGCCTAGTCCCTCACACCAGCAGAGAACATAGCCATGTCGAGATCCGCCGGCTGTATATGCACTCCCGGTATCGCCTTCTGAGTCTGAGTCTCACAATCACATACTCCATATCTGCTATAGGTTGTGGCCCAACAAAGAAGAAACCATTTCAATATATAATCAGAGGCAGAAAGACGATAATAAAAAAGAGAATTATATGACAGGCTGGTTCACCAGTATCGTACAGAATTGTAAGTGTTTCTTCTCCCTGTCTTATATTGATATTGCGATATTGCAACCCCTGTCATTTCCCATGCGTAATGATAACTGCCTATGATTCACACATTAATGCAGGGGCCACAGCTTAAATAGTTAGTTGTGCTTAACACAACTAACTAATTCAGTTAGTCAATGGGTGACAAATTTACCTCAGTATGGGCAAAAATGTCACCTAATTTGGTCTATGTTCATGTCACAAAAATAGCAATGCCTGATTGACTTGTGCTTTAGACATGGTCTTCACAGATGGAAGGCGCAGGCATAATTCACCCCAAAACTTTTCCAAACTGACGACGACGCCTTTATATACTAATTAATGTTGTTAGGCGTGATGGAGAGATAAAGCTGGGTGCCATCTGCATAACAGTGGAAACGAAAGTTGTGTCTGCATATGATATGCCCCAGGGGTAGCATATAAATGTAGAAAAATATTGGGCCTAGGACAGACCCCTGGGCTACACTACAAGTCATGTATGAGCTAGATACATCAATAGCTATGTTAAACATCCTGTCTTGCAGGTAAGAGTAAAACCAATTTTAAACAGAACCAGAGCTGCCCACCCATTGTTTAAGATGTTCAATTAAAATCAAATGATCAACGGTGTCAAAGGTAGCGCTGTGGTCTAAAAGAAGTAAGATGAAGGAGTTACCCTTGAAATTGTTAATTCGTTTTTGAAGCACCGTGTGTGTGTTATGACGAGCTCTACTATCTTTTTCTAGAACCTTGGCCAAAAGAAGGAAGTTTGGAAATTGATCTGTAGTTTCTCAGGAGAGTTGAGAGGAAGAGAGGGCTTTTTGAGAAGTGTACAGTGAACATTGCATTTTAAATTGTGAAATGGCTGTTTGAGTCTTCTGGACCCTTGCATTTTTACTATGGCCGTTTGCTGAAGCATGTTTTTTAACTACACAAGTAGTTAATATGGGACGCCTCCTGTCAAAAGTTTGATGGATGACCTTTGACCCCATTTGATTGATTGACAGCTTGTCAGTATTTGACAGGTTTGATGGATGACCTATTGACCTCCTTTTGATTGACAGCTTGTCAAAGTTGACAGTTTTGATTGACAGCCTGTCAGTAATTTGTCAGCTTTGAATGATGCCCTGTGTGATGTGTCATGTTATGACCTTTTAATTATTTAATGATCCTAATGATGAGGTATTTCCGGGTGTGTGGGCGGAAGTGTCATTCATTTGTTCTTTTGATCCTGAACGGGGGTATTGACCACCCGTGGGGCATTGGGGGTTTGTGTGACATCTGGAGGGCTATGGGAAAGTGTTTTAGTTTTAAATGGACAATGGGGAAATCTGAGACCTTTTAATTATTTAATGATCCTAATGAGGAGGTATTCCCGAGGATGTGGGTGGATGTGTCATTCAATTGCTCTTGTGATCCTGAACGGGGGTATTGACCAACTGAGGGGCATTGGGGGTTGTAGGACACCTGGGGGTCTATGGGAATGTGTTTTAGTTTTATTCTCATTAACTGACCAGGTTCAAACAATGGGGAGCTGTGTGTCACAAGGGACACTATGGACTGTTTTAGTTTTATGCTCCCATTGTTCAGAAGTGTGTTGATCTATGTCAGACATGCTTCTTCGGGATGGTGGGATGTCACATGAGACTGTTTTTTGTTTTATAATCCTTAAGGAAGTCTATTGAGCAGTGTCAATCAATGGTCAATGGGGATCTGTGTGTTGCCAGGGGCACTATGGTCTGTTTTAGTTTTATGTTCATTAACTGATCAGTGTCAAACAATGGGCAATGGGGATCTGTGGGTGACATCCGGAGTGCTATGGGAAAGTGTTTTTGTATTATACTCATTAACTGACCACTTGTCAAACAATGGACAATGGGGAGATGTATTTGTTTTATAATCCTTAAGGAAGTCTATTGATCTATTGCAAATGTGGGTCTTTGGGGTGTTTAACCCTGATTTGTTCTTTACTAAATAATGAAATTGTCCCTATGACTATCAATCTTTATATCGCTGTTGATATACGTATTGGGTATAGGAAGGCTATTTGGCCATGTTATAATATGACCAAATATATTAGGACATCTAAATTAGACTAATATATAGAGCAGGGCTATATTTCAGCTGGACACAACCAACAACATAAGAATCTAATGTGAAAAGATAGCTACATTAAACAAGGTTTTGGTGTTTTATAATAATGATTTTGTCACATATGTGCGCGCACACACACACACACACACACATACACACACACACACAGTCCGTCGATACGGCCGGCCATCAGAGCGAGTGCCTGATGATACCTTAGGACGCACACAGATAGTTATTGACACTGAGTGAGAGATGTCCTTGGGATGGTGGAGCTGTCACGTTATGATTTTAAATTATTTAATGCTCCTATTGAGGAGAAGCTATTTCTGAGTGATAAATGAAGTGTATTTGTCCTGAACAAATTGCGACGCTCGGGGGGTCTAAGTCTGGATTGTGCGCAAGGCGGGGGGCGAGACGCCAATCATCTGGTTTTTACGATAGTAATTGAGGATTACCGCCCAGATCACACATGACATTTTGGAGCGCTAAATTTGAAAGTGCGCAAGTCTGAATTGTGAGAGTCGTCTTTGGGGATATAAGGCGCACGGAGCCGATGTATGTTGACCAGCCGTAGCGCATCCCACGTTGCATAGACGCTGCACGGCCCCATTTTCGCAAGACAGGCTTCAACGCTGCGGAATCGACCTAACCTAGACAAGATGTTTGTTTACTGTAAGTATTCTATTTAACTATGTCATATTCTATTCAAACGATAGCCCATAGTTGGATAAAAACTAATACGATATGTTTTTCTTTTTGATTTGGTGAAGATTAGGGGGGGAAAGCAACACAATTGAGGATCTTACAGAGGCCTCTACAAGCCACGGTAAGTCCAATGTATTCTATGCAGGTGTTTTATTAGATTGAGTTGCATTACCACGTATTTAAAACTATGTATCGCCTATACATGATTGTCTATGTTTTGTTTCTATTTCTTTCTAGAATCACAAAATATATTAGATCAGACCAGGAACAGAAAATCTGATACCAGTGGGGGTACCGGTCGGACACGTATGGACAAAGAAAATAAATACCCTAACAAAAGTAGGTTTTTATTCTACATTCGGCAATGACGGGGAAATCTGTGGCTCCGAGCATGAAGATTATATTACCGATTACGTGTCATCAGGTCCTAAATGCCACGCCTACTGCACACGTCAAAACAGAGTCGTGGTAAAATGTAAGGGTGTCACTCTAAACGCTAAAAACGCAGCAGTTGTCACGCGCCAGACACTATGCAGACTGGTTGAAAACTTTGTGGCTAATCAGGCTATAGGGGAGGTAATAACTACAGAGATAGAGACGATTCAGCGAGATAAAAGAAAGCTACAGCTTAAAAACGCTACAGTAGTGAAACGGCTGCAGATGGTTTACAACAAGCGTAGGGCTTTTCCTGATTATACCACACTACCATATGGATACTAGAGTCATGTCTAGAGAGGCAGAGAGGTTTGATCATCGGCTACAGCATCCATTCAGTTTGGTTGTGGCAGGTCCTTCAAATAGTGGGAAAACATACTTTGTCAAGACTGTTGTTGAAAATGCAGAGAAACTCATTTCTAACAAGATTGACAATATTGTTTACATTTATTCATGTTGGCAGCCTCTGTACGATAATCTGTTGAAAATAAGGGACATAAACTTTGTGGAAGGCATACCAGCGTCTCTCTGCGACGACTCTCCTACCACCGCAAAAAAATAATTTGCTCATTATTGATGACTTGATGAATGATGCTAGCGGTAATTTGGAAGTCCAGAATGTTTTTACAAAGTATGTACACCATAGAAACCTCAGCTGTATGTATCTAGTGCAGAACTTATTTATTCAGGGGAAATCCAGTAGGACAATTAGCTTAAATACCAACTATCTTGTCTTATTTAAAAATCCTAGAGACAAATATCAGATCTGTCTACTGGCCAGACAAATGTTTCCCTATAAGACAAAGTATTTCTTAGAGGCATTTAATGACGCAACAAGCATCCCATACGGATACCTTCTTGTTGACTTTAAAGCCAAGACTTCTGATTCTCTAAGACTCAGAACGGATTTGTTGTCAGACCACCCGGTTGTCTACGTGCCAAAAAACAAGTGACCCGTCGAAAATGTCGTCACGCATTCTTAGAAACAGAGACCGGCTAAAGTTATTATATAAGGCTCCGCCTGCTATGAGGAAAGTTATTCTGACTACTGCCAGCGATGATTTTATCAACACACTATGCGAAATAGCCTTAAATGTGCTACAAGGGGCTATACCTTTAACAGAGACGCAGTATCAACGGTTGAAAAAACAAAAGAACGGAATCAGGCTGCTGGCCGATAAGAAGGTTCAAATTTTAAGAAAGAAGAGGTTGATTAAGCAGACTGGAGGCGGTTTTCTTTTGCCGTTGTTAGGTGCCGCATTACCCTTTATCACCAGTCTTATTTCAAGAGGTTGATGATATTGTCGACAGCATGGAACATACCCAAAAAATGTATCTGGTACCACAACATCAGCTCGATGCAATAAGACAACCCAGTGCTCGCGAATCTATTAGACAGACTGCCGAAAATGAACTGGATAAGGATATACTGAATGTCTTGGGGCTACCAGACACTGACTTGCATGAAAAAGCAAAGAAATATGCTCGTGTTCTACAGTGTTTCTTGACCATGGTTAGACAGGGTGACCAAGAAAAAGGATTTTTGACGCTCAATCTTCCTCATGATGATGTGGTTGATGTGGAGATGAAAGATAGTACTGGCGATGACAAAAAAGATGCCGTTGTTGAGGAGGTTCTAAAACACATACCCCAAAAGAGCAGGGGAAATGTAACGCATCTCATGGCTTCAATGCAGAAATCCAAAGATGTTGTAGCATGGACAGGCCAGGGTGAACTTGTTAATGGGCATGTGATAAGAGGGTCACACATTTATGATTTGTTGAAGAATGTCACAGCTCCCTACAATGTTAATGATTCTTCCAGACCTTTAGGATGGCGCGAGTTTTTAAAAGCTCTAGCTGATCTAAATGTGCCTCTAACCTCTATACCCAACACCAGGGTCAAGCAACTTGTTACAGGATATAAGAATATGCCTGTTTCTACTAGCGATAATGAGTCTCCAGCCTCTTCTTCTCGGGGTAATCAAAGTATTCGTGATACAGATACATCTGGATCTACTAGACTCATGTTAAGAGATTGGGTAACCTACTGATTTATTTCTTTGTATTTGTTTTATTTGCTTTGTTCAAATGTTTTTTCTTTTCCATCTTTTGTATTATTTTTTGTATATTATCTGTATTGAATGAAATATAATTTTTTTTGTATTTTGTATTGCTTATAAAAAACTTGCATGTTAAATAAATACACTCATGCGAAAACATATTTTGACTTGGGTCATTTTATTCATCACCTACATAATCATGACTTGAAACTATATTACAATCTAGCACATGCACTCTGTATACAGGTAAAATCGTAATGGCTACACATATTGGGCTGTATCCGGTTAACAAATTTACAGACCATAGCATCGTTACATACGAGATTATCACTATACTTTTTTAATACATTTTGGTAGGACACGCCCTTCTGTATATTAAATAAGAAAAACACACAATGTTGTCCGCATGTGGTAGCCAGATTGTCTTGTACTTGGCGTGTAGAATAAAACACATCGTCGCAGTACTGGTTAAGAAAACTGTATATGGGGTCCGAGAATGCCAAGGGTGTATTTCCAAACGAATCAAAAAAGTAAGCCTCTCTACGGGCTGTGATGTATATGGCCAACCAATGCGTACCGGGTAAACGTGCCGGGTCTGTGTTGACTATCAGCATGGCGGGCACTCTTTCAATATCGTAGGGAATCTGATCACAGGCAAACACTCCCAAAAAAGAAGCCCTTTTGGCGAATTTTTCAATAACCGATGTCAGCTCTAGGGTATTCATCTTACGGTGGTGACTTAGTAGTGGTCCAATAGTACTTGTCTGCGATTGGATATTTCGATAATAGAGTCATAAACAGCATAGCAGATCAGGTTGACGGTTCTAGCCAGAGCTGTTCTGAACCGTGCCTCTAGCCGTACATTTCCTGTTCTGATCAGTGAAACGTGTTGTCCACAACCCTCGTCAGGTTCCAGATTAAAACAAAACAATGTATATCCGTCGTCAAAATCATCACGATCGATGGCTAGACCTCGGTCTTTCAGCTGTCGCCCTGTTGCCTGAATTAATTGAAAATACTCGCGGGCATACTGACCGTTTTTAAAATCTGGTTGGAAAGGTTTTGACGGATATGTTTGCCCGTCGGTATAAATAGCTAGGAACTCTGTATCGTAATGTTGAAATCTGAAGGGGTTACGACCAGTGTTCCCTGTGAATGCTTCGTTGTCAACAAAGCCTATAATGATAAATTTAGGTATCTGACCCAAAAAAAGATTGTCTTGATTACAAACTCTGGTACCGGCCGGTATGGAGTAGTTTTTAAGATAGACACGATCGATTGGGTATTTAGCATTAGTATGGGTCAATGCTTTGGCGTGGGCCAGCTTGATACTAGGTGCTACAGAAACCTTTTTAACATAGACGCTAGCAGACACAATTTTAACACGGTATTGTGTACTACCATGAGACATGATGCAAAAATCATCTTTTGCTCTAATGAATTTCATTTTAAGATCAACACCGTTCAATAATAATCTTTCTTGAAAAAATAGATCGCCGTGAACAGGCGCAATCAGTTCTACGACATGACTGTGTGCCGTATGTCGAGCTCTCTCTTTTAGCCCCTCATTTTCTCCTGAAGATGATGAATCGTCCATATAGCCGGCACTATCTTTAATAAAAAGCCTGCATGTAAATTGGGACTCCAAAGCTTCCGATCCATAGTTTAGCAAACATTCTAGTATGCCTCGATACGGGTAGGTATTTGAAGACTGCGTAATCAATCTATCCCCCAGGGTGATATCGACCTGGGAGAATAGTGTACAGCCAGGGTAGTTGATCAGCCCTACTTCATCCAATGCTCCTATATCTGTACCATCAGCTTTCGTGATTTTAACACGTAGAAACACAAAAGTGTTGTTTAAATCGATATAGTCTTCGCTGCTTGCCGATATGTAAAACTCCAAAGGTCCCGTGTCCGTGATGGCCGACAGAGGCGGTATCTCTTGATATGTGGATTTTTCTATTGCCATTTGTGTCATCGGCAGAGTAAAGAGGTCCAATTCACTCTTAACACATTCCTCTGACATACTGTGTAGTAATGCCATTTTGTAATGAAATTAAAATATATCCTTCGCAGTAATCTTACGACCTTTAGGGTTTGATGTTCTTCTTACAGTGACCGACGCTTTATTTGATTACTTGTGTCTTTTAGCATTATGGGACCGCCCACGACTGTGTGGCGGGAATTTAATTGGTCTTTTAACGACCCATCCTGCTGTTCCATTCTGTGTCTTGTGGCGGCGTTTGCTATATTAGCGAACACATCGCTAGCAATGTTTTTGGCGGCAGATTTTAGATGAGGTTTAGCGATGGTCAGACCTTTTTTGAATAGAGGGAGTGCCATTCTGAATAGACTGCGGAACATGCCGCCAAGCCCTGCTCCATACTGTGTACTGGTTCCGTAATATCCCGGAAGAGCACTTCCAGCTTGATTCAAATAATACGCTGTGTATCTGTCGTCATCATAGCGCGGTCTGGATACCATTTTGACTGTCTATAGTCTCTGTCTAATAGGTCTAAAGTGTAGTTTGATGATGACTTTTCCGTAGGTGAATGGAATTGGTTGATTCTGGTCTGTCTTTAGACTGATCTCGATGTCGCCGATAGTAGATTTGGAGAGAGGCACGTAGTGTGGCTTGTCAAACATCAGAATGGGGTGTTTCTTACGCATGTCTGTAATATTAATACTTCGGAGGAGGGGAACGTGGCTATCTCCAATGATCTGATAATCGACTATGTCTGTGTACATAAACATGTTGTAACATCCTCCATGGATATCAGCCGGGTGTTTCGTGTAATAGACTGCGTCAGACGGCTTACCATGCGTCTGTATCCCAAAGAAAGTAACTCCGGGTGTGAATCCAAGAATATGAGCCAGCTGTCCCTGAAATGCAATGCCTATATTTTGGTCTCCGGACAGACCCACATAGTTTCTAATGCTGTCATACTGTAGTTGTATTCTAAAGCCTCCGTTTTGAGTATTAGCCGAATTTAATTCTTCTAGGATCCTGGATATACCGTCATAATGTCCCACTGGTATAGATATAGTGTCTAAACTTTGCGTTTTAATATCGATCATACTCGCTTTGGCCTCATGCTCTGAAAAACTGTTCCATGTGCCGGGGTATTGAACTACGATGACCCCTACTTCATACGCATCCTTGAGATTTATAGTCTGAGCTAATTTTGTTCTATAATTCCATATCTTATTCTGGGGATAAACTGAAGATGACGCATTACTGGGTAATGTCACAAAAAAAACCCTCGTTGGTCATATTAGCGGATAGGTGCTTACACCTACTCTGCACAATGTAGAATGATGTTTATGTGTTTAAGCATTAGATATGTGATTCTCTGAAACCCAGGAGTTGAATTTGTCGGGCCATCCTAGCCATTTAACCAGCACCATTTTTCTACGCCCCTGTCTTTTTCTAGCCAATATCTTTTCTATCTTAAACACTTTGTTTTTACCGATGATTGCTTGTTGCAACTCTTTCTCATAAAACGTACCCTGTAACACATCTCCTGCGTGGTCTTTTAATATATAGACGGGGGGTCGGCGTGCTAAACGCTGTGTTATTGTAAAATATTCATCTGTAAAAGTCTGTTCATATCCTTTTCGAAAAGCACCGCGAAGCTTTGAAATTCTAACGGTGTCACCCAGATCAAACTTAAATTCAACAGGTGATTCGGGCTTTGTTTTGTATAGATTGTTAAACACATCTTTCTCATTGTCTTGATTCACTTGATCAGGAGCCATTTTGATCGATCTATGATATGTGCTGTTGTAGCTCAACACCATATCCTGCAGTTTATCTACATACCGATGTGAATTAACCGCCGTTAAATATCTCCACATGCGAGTTTTTAGAGTCCTGTTGAAGCGTTCCACCACGCTAGCCTTGGTCTCGTTTGACGTTGAGAAATGCTTAATATTATACGTTTCCATTAGTCCTTGGAACGACTTATTATAAAATTATTTTCCGGCGTCTGTTTGTAGTTTCTTGGGTACACGGCCATGTGTTAGTATGTCACGGAAAGCCTTGGTCACATTATTCCCGGTCTTAGAAGTCAGACAGCGAACCCATGCGTATTTTGAAAAGACGTCAATGACTGTCAAAAGATAACGCACGCCATCGTTTGCATCTGAATACTGACCCATTTCCACCAAGTCTGCCTGAAACTGTCCATCTATCCCGTTAACTAGAACCCTATTCCTCTTAAAGCTTTTGAATAGGGGCGCATGTAATGTATAAGCATCTTGTTTAAATAACCATTTCTTTATATCTTGTAGAGGTGGAGCCACACCGATATTTTCTTTTACAGCGGTGTGTAATTTGCTAATACCTCCAAATGACCCTGGGTTTGCAGGGTCATAATACATTTTCTCTAAGGTACTATCCATGGGTGATGCCGTAAACCAAATGAGAAGAGAATGGGAGTCAAACAGTCTTTATGTTATGGAATGGGTCATTTTATTTTTACATGTTTTGTTTTTGCTCATACATCAACATACATGTACAAATAGATACATAGACACCCAATCTTATTCACAATATCGATACCGCATACATGATTATTGAAATAAAAAATAATAAAAAATAGATATATGGTTTGTTGTCACTGTCATCTGTATTCGCCGTTTCGTTCATTCAATTCACTAGAAGGACACCACCCAGCTCTGTACAGCTTCAAAGATGTTAGATTCGTTGGCAGGGGTGATGAGTTTTTCTTTTATCTCCACCAGTTTCTTGTCAATGTCGCTCTCTGCTTGTAGCTCGACAGCCACTGTTTCAGCCACTCCAAGAATCTTGTCAGGTGTTGTATATATATTCAGAGTGCGCCCTAAAACTTGTATTAATATTTCTAAGAAAGACTTTGGAAATAGCTTATCACATACTTTGTCAGTAAAGTAATAGGCTGGTATTCCATATAGACAGCTATGCCTCCTTTGGCTAGGGTGGTTTGTTTGACAACCCCAACAGTCTTGCTCCAGCTTTGTATTAAGAAGCTTTTCGATACATATGCATGTAGTGGCCTTTAAAAGATCTACAGCCTCTGAAGGTAGACGCGGGGACAAGTCTTGAGCAGGCCCTCCGACATCTGTCTTCGCTTGACCCGTTTGTCAGCAACGTCGATCCCGTTCATATCTTCTTCCACTTCTCTGAGGAATGTGAGGTTCTGTTGGCCTAGATATTCATCATGTCCACACAGCCATGGTTTATTTTCTTTATCTTCATCATCATGTCCTTCATATCCATCACCTCTTGCTGTCTCATCTTGTGGCAGTTTCTTGTTGAACAACTGCTTGCAACATACCCACGGATCATCGCTAGTTAGACGCCGGGGTTTGATTCTTCTGACGGGCGCATTCGGAGCGACCACCGGCACATCATCGTATCGGTTCTCAGGGTCCGGGCTCTGATAGCTCAAGCTACCCGACATGGGTTGATCCTCGATGGGTTGTGAGGGTGTTGGAGAGGCGGCCATAGTGGATGGTATTGCTTCCAAAATGAGCTTCCAAATGATGACGCCATTAGTCTCCGTCTCTGTATTTAACCTTTTTTTAAATCCCGTCTCTTTTTTTTTTTCTTTTTCTCTTTTTTCTTTTTCAACCTTCCGGTCGAAAATACGCTTCTGAACAATAGGATCATCAAACAAAAACACTTTCCCATAGCCCTCCAGATGTCACACAACCCCCAATGCCCCACGGGTGGTCAATACCCCCGTTCAGGATCAAAACAACAAATGAATGACGCCTCCGCCCAAACACCCGGAAATACCTCATCATTAGGATCATTAAATAATTAAAAGGTCACAACATGACACATCACACAGGGCATCATTCAAAGCTGACAAATTACTGACAGGCTGTCAATCAAAAGGTCAATAGGTCATCCATCAAAACTGTCAAATACTGACAAGCTGTCAATCAAAACTGTCAACTTTGACAAGCTGTCAATCAAAAGGAGGTCAATAGGTCATCCATCAAACCTGTCAAATATTGACAAGCTGTCAATCAAAACTGTCAACTTTGACAAGCTGTCAATCAATCAAATGGGGTCAAAGGTCATCCATCAAACTTTTGACAGGAGGCGTCCCATATTAACTACTTACACATATTCCCCTTGTAGTGTGTTGAGCTTCGTTATGAACGATGAGACTATTTGGTCAATTCTGAAAATTGACAATTATTGAAATTATTCTTAGTAATTAATATCTTATTAATTAACACTTGCGGGGCACCACCAGTTTACACTGGAATAGTCTCTTTATGATGATATCAGTCTAATAATCAGAAGAAGTGAGCTCTAGATTTCAGTGATTTTCTACCTTCATGTCCAGGATATATCAATGACCCACAAAAGCCAGTTCTTTATAAATGCAAAGATTTTATTAACTATGTAAAACAAACACTACTAAAATGAACACATGTATAGTAAACTAAAACAAACAATGGCAATAAAACTGGCAAACAAGAAAGCAAGATAAACAGTGGCAGAGGATATATCAAACAAGGTAGGAAGCTAAACAGTGGCAGAGGATATATCAAATACGAGTGGCAAATGATATTGGGATCAAAGAGGGCAAGGAAGTTGGCACAGACAAGACGACCTGAGCTGTAATGCGTCTAATGGTGATACCGTGGCAACAGCGAAAGATGACTTGGAGGACAGCTGACCGTTTCCGAGAGACTTGGGACCAAAGGAAAGGGACAGCGAAGAGAGAGAGAGAGAGAGGGTATTCTAACCTCACTTTCACAGTTCAACACTGCCTTTGCATCACCCGTGCATCAACAAGAAAGCTGGTTACCGTCTGGTTGGCAGGGTGTCAGCGGCGTCCTCGTCTCCGGGGTAACCGTCTGGTTTGTGGGGCGTCAGCGGCGGCGTCCTCGTCTCCGGGGTAACCGTTGCGCAGTCGCAGTAGCCAGGTAAACACACGCACGTGTTGGGCTGGGCCCGTCGATGTCAGGAGGGCCGTTGTGGAGTGCGGTCCGGGGCCTTGGTTCGTCAGGGTGGTCGTGCCAAACTGCATTTCCAGCTCAGGTTTGGAAAACATTGTTTTTCTTGACCCTTTGGGGATGCAAGTGACATATTTAATCACCTTACAACAAATGTGTCTGTATGATACCAAACATCACTGTCTTACCACAAAACGCTGGCGAGTAAACCAAAAATCTTAATAACACACGCTGTGTGCCTTGAATAAGCAAGATAATACATTGGGGAGTAGGGTACATCATCCGCCACAGGATGTGTTATTCACATTTAATAGAAAACATGCAGAAATCATATATATACAGTGTATTGCAGAACTCTTTGTTCTCTTAGTCTGTCCCCCCCCTTTGGAATGCAAAGTAAGTCCATTTCCCCGGCCCTTATCAATGGTCCCATCTCCAATTGGCACCAGAGCGGCTAGTCGAACTTGCAAAGTGTCACTTTTGACGGTTTTATGGGGAAATCCACCTTTTGCCGAGAGAGAGGGGGGGTTCCTGGGGTCCCTAGGAGCCCGGCAGGGGTCCTGACCTTACCAAAAGGCCCTGGGAGAGGAATGTGTTAGTCTTTGGGTGTCGCCGTGTATTCTGTCTGGTCCGGAGAGGAAGAGTGAGGAAGATGATGTCTCCTGCATACACTACACCCTATAGGTGACAGGAAGTACCGTGCGCCATACTTTGCAGTTCACCTTGTATTCATTACACACTTTCAAACCACTTTCAAGCCTTCTCATTCAGGGCAATATTCTTACAATCTCTTTTGTTTGACAGGAGGGCTTGAAGAGCAAGAGGCCATTTTTAAATATTAGTCATACTCTCCTTGCCCTCTGATTCATGACTTTGTAACCTGGCAACAGCCACACACCGTCACATAGAGTGAGCAAAGAGTGAGCGCTACCTGCTGGCTCGAGTTTTTCCCCATTAAATCTCCTTTCACATTTTATAATGAAACTGGTTTCTTTATTGACTCATTATGGAATGCAACATATTGCTCTTCATTAAGGAATGATTCCATATTTTACAGGATGGGCGGCAACCCTATTCAAACCTGTGGCAATGAAAACTCAAGCAGGCATAACTGACCAGGTTAGATTTGCTGTCCACCTACTCATATACTCTCTACCTTCTTTCTGATAGTCTTCACGTTCTCACTCTGTGGTTTGATCTTTTCTCTTTCTCTCTTACCTAGGCTACATCTTAAATGGAATGAATTACAATACAGCACTTGTCTGATAGACTGATATTGTCTTTTTTGAGTTATTTTTCAAGCACACTTGCTTATGTATTTACTGTTTCTTAAAGCACACCATGGACAAATATTGGGTGCTACCTGAGTAGAGAAACAGGAATGTACAATTTATTTTAATGTAGCTTTACTAGATCGCAATGGAACCACAGCAAGAACCAAAACTTTTTTTAGGTGCATCTATCCATCCCAAAAATTGCCAGAAATGTTGTGCTGGTTTTCATCAGCTATATGTATTGATCCTGAATTGGCATTGACATGAGTCATAATAATAATAATAATAATACATTGGACTTATATAGCGCTTTTCTAAGTACCCAAAGACGCTTTACATGGTTTGTCAGACTCTGGAGAGAGTTTCCAATCCTGATTGGCTTTATTTTGATCATCTGTATTGAGCCTCAAGTTGCAGTGAGATTTTTAATAGTTTAACTATTGGTCCCAAAGTTGTATTGGCATGAGTGACATCTTGCTGGAGTTTTGTGTTGATTAGATGTAATTTATACCCCTGTCCTTCTCGTTATTGGCTGTTTCTTGCACTGACAAGACTGATGGCTAGTCAGACTAAGGAGAGAGTTTCCTATTAATTTTCTATTTCTATTCATCCAAAATCTGCATTGACATAATGGCTGGATGGATGGATTCCTGATTGGTTCTTAATTGATTCCATGCTTGCCTAAAGATGAATATTCTGGCATAATTTGCTTTCATGTGTCACTTAGTAACAGGTCTTACGGATATCACAATTTAACCACTTAAGAAGCACCGGGTCACCCCTGGCTCACCGCCTGCTTTTTTCACCTTCATCACATTTTGTAGAGTGTTTGTACAGTGAAATTTAAAATCAAACTGACCATGCAATACACCACCTGAATGCGTGAAATCTCACTCATGATTCTAAGTGTGTAAAGCATTTTTTGCTACCTATCTTACAGCAAAAATGATCCCCTATTTTGTAACAGTAGTGCTAACAACAGGCAAACTCTCAATGGTGACTCCTTACATTTTGTTTATCCTAGCAGTCTAAAGACAAAACAAATTAAATTGGTCTCAAAATGACGGCAGGGGTCCAATGGAGCTAACCAGTATGAGTTTGTAGTCCCACAAATGTTCCAACGTTGGAAATAATTACGATAAACATCCATGTCCAATCATTTTTGACAAATAATTTTTCTCACTTCACTGTGGCTTGTGAGTAGTCTTTACCTATGGGAGTGTGGTCTCTTTGAAAGAGAATGAGACCAGCCCCATGATTCTCCGATCAGTATTTGCCAAACAGTCCCTCAGTATATCCAACCTGCGCTACTGATGCTGACGATGAATATACATGTAGCCTCGATCTGGTACACAGCCAGCTAAAGGGAGCCAAGTTTATTGATGACTGACAGGCTTTGTAGCCCATAAAATGACTATATATAGTTTGTTGTGGCCCCGTGAAAGGGCTGGCTTTGCAGCTCTGGTCTAACAGAGGTAAACAACTTCAGCTAGTAGTTCAGGAGGTTGGGAGATACTTGGAGAGGTGAAAAGAAACACAATCTAAAATGCATAACAGCTTTTTTTCTTACAATTATTTGGTGTTGTTGTATTGAAATATACAAAACAATATGGTCTTGTACAACTCTAAAGTCCCATTATATCATTTGGCAACCTAGTGTCCTTTTGGAGTCTCCACATGGCCTTTTTGGAAATCTGCCTGCGTCTTAGAAAATCATAATTTTTGGTGCAATTATTACACACTTTAAACCAGGATTAGATTAGACCTATGGCTAGAGATCCATTGAATATCTGGGTTCATACATAACAACCACAGGGAGATATTTACACTAAAATAAAGTTGTTTTTTGTAAGTGAGGATAAATCTTCCATTTCTACTGTGTTTGAGCTTCTTTAACTCTGCTTCAGTAATACTTACAGTAATGGAGAACAAACTGCAAGGTCTTACCTTTCAGGAGAGACCATGATTATGCATGTAGTCAAAGGGCTTCAACAGCAGTAACCATTTTATTTTGGGTTTGTCATTTTACCCATTTTACCCTAGTGGTCAGAAAGAGGGGGGCACTTCTTGGTTAATATATTTTAAGGGTTTTGCACAGAATGTTTCATAAAACATTACTTTCTTGCAAGGATAGAGGACCTAAAGTGTTGTTTTAAAATTGGTTCTTGGACATGTGGACACCCCTTCTAATGCCCCCCGGGCACAAAGCGAGGTCCATAAAGAAATGGTTTGTCGAGATTGGTGTGGAAGAACTTGACTGGCCTGCACAGAGCCCTGAACTCAACCCCACATTTGGGATGAATTGCAACAGTAACTGTGAACCAGGCCAAAAGGCTGAGTTATACTTCTGCGTAGATACACCTAATCATCTCCGTGTAGCTATGCAGAGAAGGGTTTTATGGGTAAGCAGACGCGTAGACGCGCACACCTCCCAAATCGCAACAATGTGGCGCACGTCTTTGTTTACGTTTACCGGGCGTGAAACGGGTTTCCGTATCTGGATTCTTCTTCGTTTTCTGTACTGTTAGCTTTAGTAAATCCGACACTGCCCCCTTGTACGTGTTAACGCTATGTGCAAGTATGTTGGCAAACACCAATGGGGACGTCTGTGGACGACTCCCGCACATGTATGCAGATACGCAGACGCAGAAGCATAAATCAGCCTTAATCAGTGCCGGACCTCACTAATGCTCTTTTGGCTGAATGGAAGCAAATCCCCACAACAATGTTCCAACATCTAGTGGAAAGCCTTCCAAGAATATTTGAGGCTGTTATAGCAGCAAAGGGGGGACCAACTCCATATTAATATTAATGATTTTGGTTGTTCGACGAGCAGGTGTCCACATAATTTATGTCCACATACTATGTAGTGTATATTCCATCAAGTATGTGGATCCCACTAATTACATTCTCTGTGTAACTCCTATTTTTTTCTGGACAAAAGTGGGTCTGACAGCTAACCAACAAACAATAAATGCATATTTGCTAATCTGTACCTCATACCCAAGCCTAATATACACATGTGACCTCAAGCCTTGTGTGTTCCACCTACTTCACCTCAAGACAAATTACACAAATCACAAGTTAGCTGCTTATTTTATTGCAGATTGGCTGCATTCGCTTTCTGTTTCTTCATTCGCTTTCTGTTTCTTCATTGCCTGTGGTGGCTTTACGTATGCCAGTTATCTCACCCTCAGGCTAGATGCCATTTCAAGGTAGACAGCTCATTGAAATGAGTGACAAGTTGTGGCGTGGCAACTTGACTGAGTAGAGGAATATCATGCAAAGTCTACAGCCAATTTGTTCCCCTCTTTACTCAACATTAGCTTTGATGAATAGGACTTTTTGTCTTTGTGAAATAACCCCAGTATTGCCATTCGTTGTCCTCACACCACAATGTCAGCCACCCCAGAAAATTAAGTGGGCAGCACGTAGGCAGGCTGACTGCCATAACTGCTCTGACAGCATCTCTCTTCATGGTCCTTGGTGGCATGTTGAACAGTTTAAGTGACATTCACTGCCAAAGGCTACCACTGCAGCTGCTGCAGGAGCATCCTGCTCTTTGAAAGAGGCAGCATCCATCCACTTTCATGGCTTACTGTTAGTCCAGAATCTGGTCTTGTCAATCTCTGTGAAAGCCTTGGTTATTATATTTTTAACATAACATTTATAACATTTATTTATCCAGGGAATGTTTGCTGAGCTCTATGCTCTTTTCCAGGAACACTCTGCTTCACATTCATATAGTTGACCAGTATAACAACCTTCTTACACTTTTGGCCACTGGGAGCTGCTCAGTATAACCACAGTCTTCTACTGTTGGCCACTGGCAGCTGCCCAGTACAACAGTATTCTACTGTTGGCCATTGAGCAGCTGGAGCAGTTGAGAGTTCAGTGTAGGGCCTGACAGATCTATCAGCCAGCCAATATTATTGGCTGATAAAAGCCATTTACAGATTGTTTGCAGGCACGTGCCATCGATGAGGCACTGATAGAATTCCTAGAAATAGTGTAATTAATGCATAAACACCTATGGCAGTGAGTAGGTTCAGACAGTAATAACATTTGGCTGCTTTAGCCTTTTCAGCTCCACGTGAGTTGATGAGCCAGAGCTAAGCCATGTCCACCATGTGGTTGAAATCAATGTTTGTAAGGACACAACAGTGAGAGATTAATGGGAAACAGGGTTGTCTCTTTCCTCAAAATGTGCAACAATTTAAAAATATACTTTCGTTGGACAGCGGCCATTGTCTCTATGTCTCAAGTATAGAGCCATTAGTCAACAGTTATCTAAGTAGTGGGTACTTAACAACAAAAGCACTCAGGTTTTATTGTTTTCTCACTCATTAGACTCAAATACTAAGAATAGACTAAGACTAATAGTTTTTTCCAAGGACTTCATGCAGGCAGTATTGGATTTGGTTTTGTGGAAAACAGGCTGTTTCACTATGTGGCTTAAACAATCCAGGATAATTTGATGCGTGCCAGATCCAATTAGCTCGTTAATCAAGGTTGGGTTTACTTCATTTCACGAACATGGTTTACGATTTGATTAGTCAATCCAGCATTAAGTAATCTCGGGTTAACTGTGTGAGCCCACTCTGCTATAAAGTGGACAGGATCACACTTATATGAACACAAGGCGAGGCGAGACTACCTATTGAAGGCTTTCTGATCAAGAATAGCTGCGCTGACAACTTTCAATCAGGATTTCATAGCACTGAGACTTGTCAAGATGTTGAATGACATTCGTCTGAACACTGACTCTGGCAAAATTTCAATTCTTGTGTTATTAGATCTTAGTGCTACCACTTAATAGGTTATGTCTTATTTTATTCCCTGAGTTAAGTCTTATTATTTTTCCTTCACAGGTAAACAGGTAAGTAAACCTTAAAATCCATGACAGGTAAATCAGAGATATAACCTTTTGGGTTTAATGCTTTAACTTTCTTCTCCGACAGGTAATATACAATAAAATTCACCTTTCTTCAATCTAAACATCAAATGAACATTACATCATCACAACAACATAACATTGGAAATTCTTGAAATAAATGTAATGTAGTACCAAAGTGGTATATTCTTTTCAGTTCTTTTCAAACTCAGTTCTAGTTCTTTGTACTGTAGTTCAGTTCAATTCTGTTTTCAGATCCACAACACTCCTACCACACTGGCAGCGATGTATTCAGCAGTCATCAGACGTGTACAGCGCACACACTATCACACCATGAGGAAGAAGAGTGTCCAACTCCATGAAACAAACTTCTCAAAAAAATAAACTCTTCCATAACAACAAAATTTATGTCTTTTACAAAGTAAATTATCTATCTCTTTCTCTCCATTTCTCTCTCTGCAGTGCATGGTTCTAACTGCATCTGTGCTGTAACTTTTTTCGAGAGGAAAAAAAACAACGTCTTTCTAGGGTGTCCTAGGCCGTTGCTAGGGTGTCCTGGGCCGTTGCTAGGGTGTCTTAGGCCGTTGCTAGGGTGTTGCTAAGGTGTCCTGGGCCGTTGCTAGGGTGTCCTAGGCCATTGCTAGGGTGTTGCTAGGGTGTCCTGGGCCGTTGCTAGGGTGTCATAGTTGGTTCCTACGTTGCTAGGGTCTAATATGTCATTGCTAACGTGGTGGCTGGATCCAAAATGGCCGCCTGATCCAAAATGGCGGCATTTGTAGTAGTACTAGTCATAGTACTTCAAAGTTGTATGAAGTTTAATGCAGTTGCATTACAAATATATTGAGGTCTATGTGATTGCTAAGGTGTACTCTCTGGATCTAAAATGGTGGTCTGGATCCAAAATGGCCACCTTGATCCAAAATGGCAGCATTTGTAGTAGTACTAGTCATAGTACTTCAAAGTTCTGTGAAGTTGAATGCAGTTGCATTACAAATACATTGATGTCTATGGGAGTTCAAAATACATGGAGGTCTATGGGTCTGGATCCGAAATGGCCACCTAGATCCAACATGGCACGCAGTTGCACTTACAAATACATTGAAGTCTATGCGACGACAAGTTTGTCGGCATTTTTTGCTGAGTCATGGTAAGTCAAAATACTGCATAATTCCTAAAGTACTACTAGTATCTCTTAGAAAAGTCATAGCACACCTCCCCACATAATTCCGCACAGTTTGACATATGATACGTGCATGTAGCTCGAAAACTGCGGGACAAGTAGCACGGCGACCGCGTTTTTAATAACCGTGTTTTTCTGCGATAAATCGTGCGAATTTCTTCAAATGTTACGAATTTCCATAATGCTCCTCAAAATGACGCATGTTTCGATACCTGAGCCACATCTTTGGCACAAGTGGTTTTCGCGCTACAGGTGAGCAAAAAAACGCACGGAAGAAGAATAATAACTAGAAATGCATTTCCCGCGGAAAATGCGTGGGATTGCTGGACGGGCAAACCGCGAAGTATATGTGACTCTGTTGTACCGGGCGGTCGCTAAGGTGTGCCAGCTGGTGTACCGGGGTGTCCTAGGTGGGTGCTAGGCCGTTGCTAGGGTGTCCTAAGCCGTTGCTAGGGTGTCCTGGGCCGTTGCTAGGGTGTCCTAGGCCGTTGCTAGGGTGTCCTGGGCCGTTGCTAGGGTGTCCTAGGCCGTTGCTAGGGTGTTGCTAGGGTGTCCTGGGCCGTTGCTAGGGTTTCCTAGGCCGTTGCTAGGGTGTTGCTAGGGTCTCCTAGGCCGTTGCTAGGGTGTCCTGGGCCGTTGCTAGGGTGTCCTAGGCCGTTGCTAGGGTGTTGCTAGGGTGTCCTGGGCCGTTGCTAGGGTGTTGCTAGGGTGTTGCTAGGGTGTCCTAGGCCGTTGCTAGGGTGTTGCTAGGGTGTCCTGGGCTGTTGCTAGGGTGTCCTCGGCCGTTGCTAGGGTGTTGCTAGGGTGTCCTGGGCCGTTGCTAGGGTGTTGCTACGGTGTCCTGGGCCGTTGCTAGGGTGTTCTAGGCTGTTGCTAGGGTGTCATAGGCGGTTGCTAGGGTGTCATAGTTGGTTGCTAGGGTGTCCTAGGTGGATCCTATGTTGTTTATAAGTCATTGCTAGGGTCTAATATGTCATTGCTAACATGTAGTAGCTGGAGCCAAGATGGCCGCCTAGAGCCAAGATGGCGGTGTTGTAGTGGCAGTAGCAGTAGTAGTAGTAGAATGTTGAATGAAGTTGAATGGAGTTGCATTACAAAAACATTGAAGTCTATGGGAGTTCAAAATACATGGAGGTCTATGGGTCTCGAGCCGAAATGGCCGCCTATAGCCAAGATGGCGGTCTTGTAGTGGCAGTAGCAGTAGTAGTAGTAGAATGTTGAATGAAGTTGAATGGAGTTGCATTACAAAAACATTGAAGTCTATGGGAGTTCAAAATACATGGAGGTCTATGGGTCTCGAGCCGAAATGGCCGCCTATAGCCAAGATGGCGGTGTTGTAGTGGCAGTAGCAGTAGTAGTAGTAGAATGTTGAATGAAGTTGAAAGGAGTTGCATTACAAAAACATTGAAGTCTATGGGAGTTCAAAATACATGGTGGTCTATGGGTCTCGAGCCAAAATGGCCGCCTATAGCCAAGATGGCGGTGTTGTAGTGGCAGTAGCAGTAGTAGTAGTAGAATGTTGAATGAAGTTGAATGGAGTTGCATTACAAAAACATTGAAGTCTATGGGAGTTCAAAATACATGGAGGTCTATGGGTCTCGAGCCAAAATGGCCGCCTAGAGCCAAGATGGCGGTGTTGTAGTGGCAGTAGCAGTAGTAGTAGTAGAATGTTGAATGAAGTTGAATGGAGTTGCATTACAAAAACATTGAAGTCTATGGAGTTGAAAATACATGGAGGTCTATGGGTCTCGAGCCGAAATGGCCGCCTAGAGCCAACATGGCGGTTTTGTAGTGGCAGTAGTAGTAGTACTTGAAAGTTGTATGAAGTTGAATGCACTTGCATTACAAACACACTGAAGTCTATGAGACTACATGGAAGTCTATGGGAGTTCAAAATACATGGAGGTCTATGGGTCTCGAGCCAAAATGGCCGCCTATAGCCAAGATGGCGGTGTTGTAGTGGCAGTAGTAGTAGTAGTAGTACAATGTTGAATGAAGTTGAATGGAGTTGCATTACAAAAACATTGAAGTCTATGGGAGTTCAAAATACATGGAGGTGTATGGGTCTCGAGCCAAAATGGCCGCCTATAGCCAAGATGGCGGTGTTGTAGTGGCAGTAGTAGTAGTACTTGAAAGTTGTATGAAGTTGAATGCACTTGCATTACAAACACATTGAAGTCTATGAGACTACATGGAAGTCTATGGGAGTTCAAAATACATGGAGGTATATGGGTCTGGGGCCAAAATGGCCGCCTAGAGCCAAGATGGCGGCGTTGTAGTGGCAGTAGTAGTAGTAGTAGTAGAATGTTGAATGAAGTTGAATGCAGTTGCCTTACAAATACATTGAAGTCTATGCGACTACAAAATACATGGAAGTCTATGGGTATCCGAAATGGCCGTCTAAGAGCCAATATGGCGGATTGTGTATCCAGTCCCAGCTGTTTTCGGCTGTTTTGCCGAGTCAGCAAACAACAAAATCCTGCATAATTCCCAAAGTACTACTAGTATCTCTTACAAAAGACATAGCACACTTCTACACATAATTCCGGACATTTGACATATGACACGTGCATGTATCTCGAAAATTGCGGGAGGAGATACACTTCAACCGCGTTTTTTAAAAACCATGTTTTTCTGCGATAACTCGTGGGTCGTGAGAATTTCTGCGTGTTTTATGCAAAAGCAACCCACTTCGCATAATTGCGCACATTTCGATACCTGAACCACATATGTGATACACACGGTTTCGCTGTACAGGTGAGCAAAAAAACGCACGGAAGTTTAATAATATTAAACACACAGGATTACAATAGTGGGATTGCATTGCGCAATCCCACTAACTAGAAATGCATTTCCTGTGGAAAATGCATGGGATTGCTGTACGGGCAAACCGCAAAGTATGTACATGTGCTAAGCTTAAAGGGATATTAAAGGTGGTTGCTAGGATGTTTCTAGCTGGTTGCGAGGGTGTTCTAAGCCATTGTTAGGGTGTCCTGGGCCGTTGCTAGGGTGTTGCTAGGCTGTCCTGGGGTGTTGCTAGGGTGTACTGGGCCGTTGCTAGGATGTTGCTAGGCTGTCCTGGGGTGTTGCTAGGGTGTCCTGGGCCGTTGCTAGGGTGTCCTAGGCCGTTGCTAGGGTGTTGCTAGGGTGTCCTGGGCCATTGCTAGGGTGTTGCCAGGGTGTCCTCGGCAGTTGCTAGGGTGGTTAGGGCCGTTTCTAGGGTGTTGCTAGGGTGTCCTGGGCCGTTGCTAGGGTATCCTAGGCTGTTGCTATGGTGTTGCTAGGGTGTCCTGGGCCCTTGCTAGGGTGTCCTAAGCCGTTGCTAGGGTATTGCTAGGGTGTCCTGGGCCGTTGCTAGGGTGTTGCCAGGGTGTCATGGGCCGTTGCTAGGGTGTTGCTATGGTGTCCTGGGCCATTGCTAGGGTGTCCTAGGCCGTTGCTAGGGTGTTGCTAGGGTGTCCTGGGCCATTGCTAGGGTGTTGCTAGGGTGTCCTGGGCCGTTGCTAGGGTGTCCTGGGCCGTTGCTAGGGTGTTGCTAAGGTGTCCTGGGCCGTTGCTAGGGTGTTGCTAGGGTGTTCTGGGCCGTTGCTAGGGTGTCCTAGGCCGTTGTTAGGGTGTTGCTAGGGTGTTGCTAAGGTGTTTTGGGCCGTTGGTAGTGTGTCCTGGGCCGTTGCTAGGGTGTCATAGTTGGTTGCTAGAGTGTCATAGTTGCTTGCTAGGGTGTCATAGTTGGTTCCTATGTTGTTTGTAAGTCGTTGCTAAGGTCTAATATGTCATTGCTAACGTGTAGTAGCTGGATCAAAAATGACCACCTGGATCCAAAATAGTGGCAATTGTAGTAGTACTAGTAGTAGTACTTGAAAGTTGAATGACGTTGAATGCAGTTGCATTACAAATAGATTGAGGTCTATATGATTGCTAAGGTGTACTAGCTGGATCTAAAATGGTGGTCTGGATCCAAAATGGCCACCAAGATCATTACAAATTACAATTACATTGCATTACAAATATATTGAAGTCTATGAGACTACAAAATACATTGAAGTCTATGGGTCTGGATCCAAAATGGCCACCAAGGTCAAAAATGGTGGCGTTGTAGTAGTATTAGTAGTAGTAGTAGAATGTTGAATGAAGTTGAATGCAGTTGCATTACAAATACATTGAAGTCTATGGGAGTTCAAAATACATGGAGGTCTATGGGTCTGGATCCGAAATGGCTGCCTGGATCCAAAATGGCGGCATCTGTAGTAGTACTAGTAGTAGTACTTGAAAGTTGTATGAAGTTGAATGCAGTTGCATTACAAATACATTGATGTCTATGTGATTGCTAGGGTGTACTAGCTGGATCCAAAATGGCCACCTGGATTCAAAATGGCAGCATCTGTAGTAGTACTAGTAGTAGTACTTGAAAGTTGTATGAGGTAGAATGCAGTTGCATTACAAATACATTGAGGTCTATGTGATTGCTAAGGTGTACTCTCTGGATCTAAAATGGTGGCCTGGATCCAAAATGGCCACCTAGATCCAAAATGGTGGTGTTGTAGTAGTAGTAGAATGTTGAATGAAGTTGAATGCAGTTGCATTACAAAGTCTATGAGACTACAAAATACATTGAAGTCTATGGGAGTTCAAAATACATGGAGGTCTATGGGTCTGGATCCGAAATGGCCGCCTAGATCCAAAATGGCGGCATGTGTATTTAGTCCCAGCTCTTTTGCTGACTCAGCAAACAACAAAATACTGCATAATTCCTAAAGTACTACTAGTATCTCTTAGAAAAGACATAGCACCCTTCTACACATAATTAGATAATTCCGGTCATTTTGACATATGACACTTGCACGTAGCTCGAAATCTGCGGGACAAGTTAGGCGCCGACCACGTTTTTAAAATTCGCGAAAATCTGCGATAACTTCTGAATCGTGCGGATTTCTGCCAATGTTACGAATTTCCATAAAGGTACACAAAATTACCCACATTTCGATACCTGAACCACATATGTGGCACAATCGGTTTTCTGGTTACAGGTGAGCAAAGAAACGCACGGAAGAAGAATAATAATAAGTATGCAAGATTGCTGTTACACAGCAATCCCACTAATAAGTAGGTCGGATTACAATAGTGGGTTTGCTGTTTACACAGTGTTGCAGCCATTATATATGTTTGGTTATTGATTATTTATTGTTTATTTGTTGTAATTGTCTTTTGAACACTTGGTGGTGTATGGGTGCAGAAAGGCATATAGGTGAGCTCACAGGTGAAGGTGAGAGTGATTGCAGGTGATTGAGACCGGGATGAGCACACAGTTTTTGACCGTGTAGCCATGCACACGCCTTTGTTCTGTTGTATTGCTTTATTATTAGAATAAACAGTCTTAAACGCTACAGAAGTCCTCTGTATTGAGTTCACGCGTCCAAACTTAGTTTTCCCAGTCTAGCAATCCCTCAGTGACTTTGAGTAGCAAATAGTCACTACACACAGCAATCCCACTAATAAACCGAGGTGAAAAACAATAGGGTTCTACCCCTCCGGGGTTTGAACCCTAATAACATACCATAACTATGCGGACGACACCCAAATCCATACAGCTCTTTCACCTAGTGACTATGTTTCCATCAACTCACTATGTCAATGCATTGCTCAAATCAATGATTGGATGCAAGAACATTTTCTTCAGAAAACGGAGGTGTTAAGCACCCATAAATAAAGTCTGAAAGTTAGAGCTCACCTTGATTCCCTATCTTTACAGACTAAATGGCAGGCCAGAAATCTATAGGTGTAATATTAGATGCTGATCCTAAAAGTCAGCCTATTATCATCTTAAACACATAGCCAGAATCAGGGGATTCATGCCAAAACAATACATAGAAAAGCTCATTCACGCTTTTATCTCCAGTAGACTAGACTATTGCAATGGCCTTTTCTCAGGTCTAACCAAAGGGGCACTTCAACAGCTATTCAAAACGCTGATAGAGTTCTTACAAAAACTAAGAAATATGAACACATTACACCAGTTCTTAGGTCTCTGCATTGGCTCCCAATAGGGCAGAGAATTGACTTAAAAATACATCTGCTAGTATACAAAGCACTTAATGGTCTGGGACCAAAATACATCTCAGACCTACTGGTTCCTTATGAACCCCCTAGAACCCTTAAGCCTTCTGGGGCAGACATGCTAACTGTTCACAGGGTTAGAACAAAACATGGTGAAGCAGCTTTCAGTTATTATGCTACACATACCTGGAACATACTTCCAGACCATCTCAGGCATGCTCCAACCCTGACTACCTTTAAAACTAGGCTTAAAACTTGTATGTTCCGCACCACATATGAAAAACAATATATTTTTAGAGTTTGCCAACTTTTATATTCTCTTTTAAATCTTCTTTTATTCTCTTTTTATCTCATGTTGTATTTCTTTTCTAATGTATTTTATTCTCTATGTAAAGCACTTTGAATGGCCTTGTGTATGAAATGTGCTATATAAACTTGCCTTGCCTTATGAAGCAGAAATAGAAATCTTCATGAGCAGCTAGATTGGGAGGAAGCCTGGCAGAAAATTGCAGATAAATTAAATGCATAAGAGGACTTCCGACAATTGTCCGTAAAGGATCTTGAAAAACACATTTCCTTTTAAATGCTCTCATTACAATTACCTTCATCGTCAAGAACCTCTCTTTGATTGAAACCTTTATTTATTCAGGGAAGACAATTGAGAGCGAGCTCTCTTTTACAATGATTTACCTCAGATTTTACCTGATTGCAATGTAACACATACAAAATAGAACTATGTTACAACAAAACAACACAAGATAAAATCACAAAACAAAGTCACAAGATCCAAGAATAAAAGACAAGACTATGAAAAACGTACTAGACTATGAAAAACATGTACTAAGACTATGAAAAACATGTACTAACATGTACTAACATGTCTTACAAACGGTGTGCTATTTTCTGCTGTCGCGTCTGTGTGATGTCACCGGGTGGCTTTTGTATGTTCAAATTATCCAGCTAACTTGAATTTAAGCTTGTGTTTTTTGCAGGTTTGGGCTTAAGACACTGTTGCCACAGTAACAAGTCTGGCTAAATTGTGAACTTGCTTCGTGAAACGGAAAATTTTGGGTTTATCCCAAATTGTCAACAAACTAATCCGGTTCACGTACGTGAAACGGGGCCCAGCTCTTTTATTTGGCCTATCTCGTAAAGATCACAGTGGTTGCATAACCAACCTGTTGGGCCAGCTAGACTTCCTCATCCCTATCCTGGTATCCCACAGAAAATGATTGACATTAAGATTCTCATAATTCCTCACTGTTGGTCAGTGACAGATCTTTGTTTGACTGTGTTTGGGGACTCATTGCTGTCCCTTTGAGATTTTTGTTGCATTACATAGTCTGTGTTTGATGGGGCATGAACTATTGGTTTGCTCAAGGTGTGAACTCCGGTAATGGGTGCAGTTTCCTTTTTGTGTGCACTGTGATTTTCATCTTTTCTTTGCTTCTTTTCCCCCCCATCCTTCCATCCATTTCCCTGTCTCTTTGCACTCCATCTGGTCTCCCTGTCTCTCTCTTGCTCCTAACCCCTGATCTCTCACTTTTCTCTTTTCCATCCCTTGCTCCGACTGTCACCCCCTAACTTTCTCTTTACTTTTTGTTCTTCTCCTCTCCATCGCTATCCATCCTTTTTCTAGCAGCAATGATGCAGAGGTAAGGGCAGCCCTGTCTGACTGGCACTCTGACATGGATCGACTCAAGGACAGCACCGACACACTGCATAATGGCAGCCGGGGTGACCAGGAGGGGGCGCGACGCCTTGCTCGACGGCTCTACAACCTGGAAGGCTTCCGCCGCTCGGATGTGGCAAAGCATCTGGGCAAGAAGTGAGTGGATCATACCAGGAATCAGCTGTTGCTAGCACAAGCCCTTTAGTTTGTGGGTGCCATGGAATAATCTGCAGGTTTTCATTTGAACCAAACACTACAGCAGCCAATGTCAATATTAGTTCCTCCAGTGAGGAATAGGAGGAAATAATCAGTGAAATGAGCTGATGTGGTGTTTGGTGGGAATGAAAACCTTCAGACTGTTCCAAGGCACACGACTGGACACCACTGGCTAAGATATTAAGCATTGCATGTAGCTACTCCTTAAATCAGATGCAAGGATTGTAGCGGCATTATGTTAGATGATGCAGATTTACATATTTAAGTGCAGGTAATCCTTGCCTTCAGGGAATAATATATGCGCTGTTCAGTGAGCTATCGCTGCTGTTGGGTGAAAACCTCTCCAAAATGCCAATTTTTCATGAACTAACTAAGAAGAGGTTTTGAAAACTTTTCAATAGACCAAGGGTGGTAGAATTTTCTCAATCTATAGAGGACCATGTAAACCTTGAGGTTTTCACCAGAGGAGTTGGCCAACCATGTCTCACTCTTGATAATACACAACACATATTCACTAGATTTTAATGTTGTCAGTGTATGCCTGGACAACTATAGAGGGTCTCATGGTTCCATTTTTCTGAAATGGCCATATAATTTTTGGCAACAAATTATATTTGGGTATGTATGCTGTTACAAGTTGACTCAGGCTTGCAAATGAGGGAGACCACATGAATCTAATACTTGAAGTATTTATTGAAATAAAAAGGGAATAACAAAATCAACAGTGGGATGGGGAAGTTGGCAAAGTCAGTAGTGTAGGGAGGGCCGCACAATGCTCAGTGGTGATGACTTCACCAAAGATTTACAAATAAGATGTTTTTTCATTCCCACATTAAAACAGGCCCACCTTACCAAACCCAAATAACAGGCTTGTTGTTTACTAGCTAATTACATTTTTGTAAGTGTCATATTGTGTAAGGACTAATTTTGGCTTCAGTTCAACTCCCCTGGGTACAGTTTGTACAATGCTTCAGTGTTTTTTTATACCCCCTGATATCATTTATATCATATCCTGACATATCATTCTCCACTTGCCATGCTAGACTTTCTTGTACCGTCCTACACACTAAAGCAGTTTCTCAGGCATAGATGTTACACTGCCTGATGCACAAACACACACAAGCTCTCACTCTCTCATATAGAATCTATCGGCCCATATATTGTACGTAGGTACTTTAATAACTTAAATAAAAATAACTGTACTCTCTGTCCCTTTGCTTTCCATCTTCTACACATTGGCAGCTTTAGATGATGATGGAGGAGTTGACGGTCAAGCACTATGCAGAAATAAAAATTATGTAACTTCTGTACTAGTGGGGAGGAGGGTCCGCCTATGTAAAAGATTATCTTTTGCATGTGTAATACCTGACCTTAACAAATATGATACTAATGACATAATTTATGTAGCAAGGGTTAATATATCGAGGGCTTGGAGCAAAAGGGGCGTAAGTGACATTTTCAGAATTTTACAGGAGAGCAAAAACAAACTTTTCATTGATTGTAATTATTTAATTAAAAACAACATATTTGAGCAACCTATACTTTTATAGAGATTAGGCTTCAAGGAATTCATATTTTAAAAGATAATTTTAAAAAAAACTAGGAAAATATTTTAGCCAAAACGTCACTTACGCCTTTTGTGCGCCAACATTTTATTACTTTTTGTTTGTTGTTAAGGGCGTAAGTGACATTCAGAAACGTGATACTGGAACAGAGACAGAGTAACAAGCCAAAATAAGTCTAAAATGTTTTTTTTTTTTATCATCATTAACAACATAGTATATGAATATGTAGCCTATTTAAAAACATTTTGTACCATTACTCTATTATTATTTAATTATATGAATTCATTTAACCCCATGAAAGTAACCCCAGGAACCCCATGTTATTAAAAAAATGTGTCATTCTCACAGTTTAAATGTTTGAATTGTCGATTATCAATAACATTGTATGAATATATATTTAAACAGTTTGTACCATTAATCTAATTATATCAATTCATTTAACCCATGTAAGTAACCCCAGGAAACCCATGTAAAATGTGTCATGCTTACAATTTAAATGTATCATCACTTCTTTGTGCCTCAATGCCTACAGCTATAATTGATTGTCTCTTATAGTCTCTAGCATTCAGTCTTCAACCTTAAGAGAGCTGTAGAACTCCACATAGGCCTATGGGATGCTGCCGTTTGTGCATAAGGTGACAAGATCTTTTTTCTTTGCGGCACTGATCCCTGGAGGACTCTGAAACAGGGTGGGTAGAGATGATGTTGATGATCTTGTATCCTTATTGACCACAAGTCTCCTGAATGAGCCATCCATGTTATATTTGAACAGGATGGCATTCTTTTCTTGCTTCATGTAGCGCATCCACTTCATTTTGAGCCAGCTGACCTGCTGCCCTTCATCGTCTTTCGTCCTGTTTTTTATTGTCATTGATGCTACAGTTTTAAAGTCTATGAACGTCTTGTGGTTCAGCTCATGGACCTCGTAAGGTTTTTTACGTCTGGCAGCCCTAACAAGAGTGTAATATCCAACTGGAGAGTACACAGGCACGCTCTTTCGTGCTGTCTCAACAGCTGCATGGACACTGTCACACTCCATTTGGCTGTGTCCTGACTCAAGGAACTTGTGGTCGATGATGAGCAGAGGAAAGTCCTGGACAGCCCGAAGGCACATGGTGCTAAATCCAACATTTCTGTTTTGGCCCCCACATGTATCAGAATACATAATGATATGGTTCACCTCTGGACTGAGGCTGTGAAGGTAGTTATAGACACATGTACTGATCTCAGATGACCCTCTCCCCCCCTCTCCCTCATGCCACATGAAGCAGTGTGCATCCCTCGTGTCCAGTTCATACACAGTTAAGTTGTAGGTGCTGAGTTTGCGGGAGTAATATAAACTACTCACATTGCTCCAGGGTGTCGTGAGCACCTGTTCAAGGTCAAATGTTATGGCTTTTAGTGATGGTGTAGTTTGGGCTGTCTCCTTGTCTTTATTTTTATGCTCCCTGGACTGTTCTTTTCTTGACTGATGTGCCAAATATTCTTTAATCTGGAGGGCCTTCTCATGCTCTGGGAGATTTTGGAATGTTTCACATTGCCTGCAGGCATCCTTCTTCGGGATGTGAAATGCTATGTTGAATTCACTGGTGAAGATGTTCCTGTACATGCTTTCTTTCACTGGTGTTGTTTTCCACTCAATGCACTTCAGTGTGTAAAGCTCATACATTTTTCTTAGATTAAGCTTCCCCTCAAGATAGGCCTTAGTAGTGTCTTTGCGACAATAGTGACTTTCTATTGTCTGAAAGGACTTGATGTGCTCCCTAACTTTGTTTTTCTCAGCATCTGAAATCTTGTTTTTTGGTGTTTGATTTCCACCTTTAGGACTTCCACATATGCCATCTCCTGTAGTGTTTGAAAGTGAAGATCTGGTCATCTTTTCTGAGATATCAAGTGTCTTTAAGAAAAAATCTTTACACACTCTAACTTTTGTTCCACATACGGTTAGATTGTATATTAAGGTGTTCTGCCTCCGTGAATCCTGCTTTTTCCCCCTTTTCTTTTCTTGTGTTGAGATGTGATGTATGACAAAGTCCCTCTGCCTATTTTTATCTCCCATCTCCCAGAAATGATTAAAAATGTCCTGCCTCTCTGGTTCTCCAACCTTTGCATTGCACTTGTATCTGCATGTGGTGCAATCCTTTGGTTTTACTGCCCTGGCTAGCACTGACTTCTTCTTGCTGTTTATGTAGCTCAGGCCAGCATTTCTTAAGCGTTTGCGTTGATTCCTTTGCCAATTGTCAGGTTCCCTTTTCCTCTTTCTCCCTTGTTGCTGCTCAACATCATCGCCAGCTTCTAGCTCCTCTCTGACATCCCTGGGTTCCTCATAGGTCATCTCTGAGGTCTCAAGCATCTCTCTAAACTCTTCTCGCACCTCTCCAACATCCTCTATGGCCTCTAGCACCTCTCTGGCTTCCTCCCTGGTTTCTAGCACCTCACTGGCCGCTAGCACCTCCCTGAGCTGTTCTTCATCTGTACTTACGGCTGCCTCAACTTGTGTCTCAACTGGAGCCTCATCGGATTCTTCCTTACCTAATTGATAGATAGCCTATGAATTATTATTTACAATCTCAAATCATCAGCTTTTCCCACTCATTACTTAGAAAATAATGTAAATAAGGTTTGGTAATTTTAATTTGTATACTATATCTTATAGGTTTTATAGCCTACATGCCTGTGTGTGTGTGTGTCGCCCCCTGCTCTTTAGATGCAGTAAGTGAATGCTACAGAGAAAGCAGGTTTAGCAGGTTTAGCGTGGATCAAAAGCTTTATACTCCACTGTCAAAAAATACAGACATACAAACAATTAATCACATCCCAAAAGCGTGGTGGAAATGTTTGTATGTTAAGCAAACACTAAAAACACAAATATTGACCAAATCATCAGCACAAGCTAACTGGGAGCTAGTTAGCTAATGCGATCTAGCTTGCTAGCACGAGCTAGCATTATACAGCACAAGCTAGCATTATACAGCCATTTCCTCACCATCAGAATACTGCATTTTTTCCTGTTCATCATTTGTGGGTATATGAAATTCTCCAATTATACTCAATAACACTTGTTCTACAGTATACGTCTGTCTTCTTTGCCGCAACTGCGCCATTCTCCTGCACTAAAGGGGGTCCGTACAGTGCAGCTCTTGTATGAATTGTTCAGTGCACTAAAGGCGTAAATGCACTTGACCTGCACTTACGCCTTTTGTGCACCAAGCTCAGTGCAATTACGCCTTTTTTGCGCCAAATTCAATAGAAGGTTTTCACTAACGCCTTTATGTTTTCAGCCTTTATTAAAAAAGTAAAAGTATAGTGACCTTAGCCTTTTACCATTTGATAGAGCTCACATCAAGAGCTTTAAAATGATATATATAAAACTATTTTTTGCCCAAGATGTCACTTGCGCCCCTTTTGCGCCAAGCCCTCGATATAGGGGGCTGATATAGGCCATTTATTAAACATCAGCTATCGACCTCTGATGTGATGACTATGATGCAGTTTGATTATGTCAACTGTATCATTATGTCATGTGTGTTAACATAAACTAACTGAACTGAGGATAAGATTGCAGGGGTAATCTTTTTATACAGTGGATATCAAAAGTCTGCACACCCTTTCAAGTTTTGTAGTTTTTATTGCCTTGAGACCTGAAATGAAAACTAAATCAGACTTTTTTCACTTTCATTAATAAAATAAAATGCTATATGGTATATGCATATAACAACCATTTATTATGCAAAGACACAGCTTTGGTAAAAACAACACCCAGTCCCTCTTAATTAACCGAGGAAGAACTTTTTGGTAGAATTCCAAAAGTATGTTGCAGATCCCACAGAAGCTAGTAACTACTGTTGATGTTGGTGCAGCATCATGCTATGGGGCTGGACAGGGGCTCTGGTCAGGATAGAGGGGGAAATGAATAGCTCTACATACTTAGATAATACTAAGATAGAATAATTTGCTGCCATCTGCAAAAAGTCCAAAACACACCAAATCAACCAAATAATGGCTGATAAAAGGAAGATCTGTCCTGGAAAGATCTTTTAGAAAATCTGTAGACTGACTTAAAGAGGAGCTGAATAGAAGGTTATCTTGCAATTTGAGTAAACTTGAACTCTACAAAGAAGGATGGCAGAAAATTCCAAAATTCAGTTGTCACATTGGTAGAGACTTATCCAAACAGACTTACTGCTGTTAGTAGTAGCACTTTTTGCTTTGTTAAGTATTAATTGAAGGACGTGCACACTTGTGCACTTGCAAGTGTTTTCCAATTTTTAATACATGTTACAGAATACAGAAATTAGTAGTCTTTTGTTTTTGTTTTTACTGGTTACTATATCTAAATAAAAGTGAAGAATAGTCTGATTTAATAGGTTTTCATTTCAGGCCTCAAAGCAATAAAGACAAAGCATGTGGACCGTTGATATCCAATGTATATTGTATTATTGTATAATCACATATTTTATGTTTCCCCTTGTTTTCAATGGAATCTGAATAGGAGAAACTCCTGTTGTCCTGGATTTAGGGTATTTAACTAGCCTTACAGCCCAAAGAAGACAGTTTAAAAACAATCAAATGGGCTGATTATCGTATCATTAGTCTGGGTTAAAAATATCTCTACAAAGGACAGGAAACATTTTCTGTCTCCAATTATTACATTTACTGAACAAATGTTTTAAAGTTGCTATCTGTAGCATTTCAACATCAATAAATCATTATCACATTAATTTTGAGACAATAGTATAATTACCATCAACAAACAAGACCATCAGGGAGAAGATTGGCAGTCTCTACCTTTTAAATGGTTGTCAGATGTGTGGTGCTGTTTTGAGACAGCAGGATGCATGTCACTAAGCAGGCTGAAGATCTACTTTGGTTGGGACTCACTGATTCACTCCTTAATTGAGGCTGGAGATAAAAAGAAAATTAAATCAAACAGCGGTTCACCCTTCATTGTGTCTTTTTAATTTGTTTCTGCATGTATTTATAAATTACATGTGGTTAATGTGGTTATTTATCTTTCATTTGCACCCACAGCAATGACTTCAGCAAGATGGTTGCCGAAGAGTACCTCATCTTTTTTGAATTTACAGGAATGACATTGGACCATTCTCTCAGGTACCCTTAATCACTTGTAGCCTACATTGAGAATTGACCTCTAGCATATTACAGTGGCTATAATATTTTGGGCATTTTTTATGGGCTTGGAGTGCAGTCGTTCTCATCTGGGTTTCTTGTGTTTTTTTTAGATCCTTCTTGAAAGCTTTTGCACTAATGGGTGAAACACAGGAGAGAGAACGGGTTTTGATCCACTTCTCCAATAGGTATTATCATTGTAACCCCACCACCATCTCCTCAGAAGGTACACTGATATTTTTATTGTCTTTCAGAACAATTACACTCTATTAGAGCTAATTGATTTCTGTGTTAGCTAAATGTGATCTGCTAAATCTTTGGGTGTATTTGAAGTTTTTCAGTGACCATATTTGCCACCACTCAAGTTATAAACTGACATTTTCTAGAGAGTTTTGCTCTTAATGCTCATATTGCTCAAAGACGTCTGTTCAATGTAGTCTTAGAAACACATCTGGAAATAATTTTAATTTGCTGTGTTTGAGTGTTAAGCTTAGGTTTATATTTTATGATAATTGAAAAGTATTTTTTTTTTTCAGATGGAGTCCATTGCCTTACATGTGCTTTGATGCTGTTGAACACGGACCTACATGGCCATGTAAGTTCTTTATGCTTTGCTAAGCTTCTTCTTGCCACCTTATCCCAGTGCAAAGCACTCATCACATTATGAGACGCTTCCTGCACCACAGGTTCTTCAAGAGTAATAGGGCCCACTGCCACTAGGGGGCCACAACAGACAGGAAACACGCTCTTGTTATTATTGTTGCACATGGAACGGGACTAACTCAGGTGCTTTTGACCACTCTTTGAAAGTTTCACCAAGAACGAGACAGGTTATTCAAAATCTTTCAAGCATTTTCAGGGGAAACCTGCCTTGAAGAGGTAATTATGGGTAATGCCTTCATAATGCCCACTCATATCTCAGAGCTGGACACAAATCATCACTAATGTAAGCCTTCTGTCACTCTATTTGAGCAGGGACAGTTGGAGAAAAATGTGGATATGGCACTGCATCTTATGGAGTAAATGTGTAGCCAAAAATATCTCCTGGTGTAGTCCAGGGAAGATGAATTAGATTAGGGCCATCTCAGGCCTTAATCATGAATGACCACAAAGATGAGCATGATGAATACCATCTCCATACCATCTGGAAATGGTAACTATATACTGTAGTTAATTAGAAACAGTCTGTGACAGTTTTTGTCTATGAATCAACCAGGGGCACTCTCCACAAGAACACCAATGTTCATGTTTCTTCTGTATCCACACTTATCACTGGAACACCACAGCTCCATTTCAAAATAAATAATTCAATCAGACTTTACAGCCATGGTGAAATAAATACATTTATGGGGAAATTGCTGTGAGATACAGTGAGCTGACATAATTCTTTCAGATGATGCCCTCTGATTTCCACTGTGGAAATTTCATGTAGGGAATATATGTGATTGCTGCAATGTTTTCTCTGTCCCATGGACCATCTGCTGTCTTAGAAATTCTTCTGTCTCACTTAATATCTAAATGTCAGAAGTGGCAAAAGTTGAGCCCCCTTGTTTGAGAGGTAAAATGCATTTTAATTAAAAACAAGTCCCTACACAGCCTTAAAGCCCTACACAAATGATACCCTATACAAATGGTGTCACTGCTGTGATGGCACAATCCATTTTTGAGCCAGTGGTAGGGCACAGCATAAGCCTGATTCATGTTTTCATACAAACCCTCTTAATATTGCTACTAGAAAAGCATTTCTTAGACCCAAGTACATCTACATTGTGTACGACAAATCGTTTGTTTGTGCTATAGACAAATTATGAAGTACTCAGCCATCTTGTCTTTGCATCCAATCGGCCATCAGTTTTAGAATGTCAGTGACAGTGAAAAGCAGCTGATTGTAGCAAAGCTTAAAGGGGCCTTCGAATCCCCACATCCAGGCCTCAGAGGAATTGCATGGCACATATTTTCTTTGATCGTTCATGCTAATTTTTCTATTTCACAGAAATGTATTCTTTTTCACTCTTTTCTTCATAGATATTAGTTTTGTAAATATAGACCCATAGTCATTGTTTGATTTGAAATACAAATTTGATTGGATTAGTTCAAGAGGACAAACAACATGTAATGTTGTACAGATAATGTACAATATCTTCTGAAATAATTGGAACTTTTGGTCTTCACACATTCATCTATCGATTTACAACAGCACATGGTCAAACAATAAGAATAAAAATAAAATAAAGGTTTTATGATTTCAAAATTGAAATCTCGCCAAGGTTATTGGCAACCTTTAACACAATTCAAATCAATTTTGTTGGAGGAAATGTATTCTCATTAGCAGTGTCATTCAACTCACCTGTGACAGATTGCAGGTGCCCACATGGTATAAATTAACCAATTGTCTGGTTGAGCAAGGAGAATTGCGACTCCCCGACCATCTGAAATTAAGATAAACTAGACCTTTAATTATTTTTCTCTTCACATACTTCTCTGTTAAGACAAAAGTTGTTAAAACGCTTATTTGGCCCACAATTTTCAAATAACTCAATCGAATAAATCAACTTTGATTTTGATACATCAAGATTACCAATGGCGCTAGAACTAGCCACTGCACAAGAAGCCACCAGCACCAAACTACCCAGCAATCTTCAAAATCTCCCTTCAGCTATACTTACCATCAAATTTATAATAGACACACGCACCAAAACTATTAATGCAATGGATTCGGACCTGTCTACAGCGACAAAATCACTCAAATGGAATCTGAATACCGAGTGCTCCAATCTAAGTACAAAAACTGTCTGTCAAGCTGGATGAATTTGAGAACTGCTCCCGTAGATCAAATCTGAGAGTGATTGGTATACCAGAGAAGATGGAGGGCTCCAACCCAGGCATGTTTATAACCCAATTTGGATGAACTTTTCAGAACTGATTTCTTCACTGGACCACTCATACTTGATTAAGCATACAGACTTGTGAGATCGATTGACGCGGTACTAGACCTAGGGCCTTTATCGTGCAATTTCACTACTACCAAGATAAAGAATGCATCTTGGCTAGGAGACAAGAGGAGCTGCAGCTTCCATGGCCAGAAGATCATCCTCTATCCCAACCTCAGTGCAAGGAAAAACGCTTTTACCAGCATTTAAAGCCGGCTTCTACAAGGAAAACGTCCGCTTATGTCTTCTCTAACCGGCTAGTCTTCATGTGGATCACAAGGGGAAAACACTATTCTTCAATAATCCAGAGAATGCACAACCGTCACTAGGATGCCTACCTGACTGAGGTGAGCTAACTGTCCATTTATCATGCAAGAAGTTTCTGTTATCGGGAAAAGACTTGGACTCATGTCTAACTGATCGGGTACCGGGTATCCGTTTTGAACATTGAACAATTTTTTTTGCCTTTTTGTCTTTAATATACACTCACCTGACAATTTATTAGGTACACCTATGTAGTACCAGGTAGGACACTATGGCGGCATATGAGTGACAAAATCCGCGAGCGCAATTGAGATCACCGCGCGCGTAATTCAAACAGCCGCGCACACATATTATTTTTGAGAGCGCTTTCACAGCACTCGCGCACAGAATATATCTGCTGGCGCGAGCAGTATTGTAACCTGCGAGGAGAAATCCATGCTTTGAGCGCGCGCGCAGAATCCGAAGCAGCGCGCACAACTATCATTGCTCTCCTGCTCGTGAAACTTTCACCTGCTCGCTCGCAAGTGTTTTTTCTTTTTGGCAGTAAGTGGGCGGACCCAGTCACAATAGTATCCCTAAATCTAATTGGTTACAGTCCTCGTCTTCAGTCCTCTCGCAACCAGAGACAGCTCGCCTTCAAAGTAAAAGTTGCGCGTTTTGAAGGGTGTTGGCTGCAGCAGCGGTCAATTTAAGGAGAGCTAAACTAAATAAATAAACAAATAGCCTAAAGAATGAACATAATTCATAACTGTTATACAGTAATATTTCTGCCACTTTCCCACAACTGATTGTGAATAAATTGCCAAAGGGTGCGAACACTGGAATTATTATAGAGTGCTGTGATTCATGTATGTATGTAATGATTCATGTATATATATTCATCAACGTATTTATTTAATTAAGGCTACTTAGGCCGAATCCCATTTCTCATTTTCACCCCTACGACTCGTTTTCGAGTGCCCCTCGCCCTTCGGCTTGGCCCTCGGAACAGTCACAAGGGGTAGTGGTTGAAATCTCCCCCTATGAAATGGGACAACCCTTCAAGACCCTGATACGTCATCGATGACATTTACGTAAACAGACGCGACGAGTTTGTTATCGGACATTACACACATCACAGTGACATTTGCCATTCATCTGATGGAGATAGAGAAGCATGGACGCTCGCGATTCGTTCACAACCTATACGTTTCACGCTATCAATCGATCAAACAAGTCATTAAATAAAAGACCACTGCTTAATTACCAGTCCACTTCATGACAGAGGTCAAGGTATCAAGGTATTCAAGTGGACATAACTCTTTTTTTTCTTCCATCAACCACTTCACAGAGCATAAAGCTTTATTGTTTCTCCTTCCTTGTTTACTTGCACCGATACAAAAAGGCCAATCACTGTAACCAATTAGATTTAGGGATACAATTGTGACTGGGTCCGCCCACTTAGTGCCAAAAAGAAAAAGAGCAATGATAGTTGTGCGCGCTGCTTCGGATTCTGCGCGCACGCTCAAAGCATGGATTTCTCCTCGCAGGTTACAATACTGCTCGCGCGAGCAGATATATTCTGCGCGCGAGTGCTGTGAAAGCGCTCTCAAAAATAATATGTGTGCGCGGCTGTTTGAATTACGCGTGCGGTGATCTCAATTGCGCTCGCGGATTTTGTCACTCATATGCCGCCATAGGACACCCTTTTGCCTCCAGAACAGCCTGAATTCTTCACGGCATGGATTCAACAAGGTGCCCTTCTGCACACCACTGTTGTAAAGAGCTGTTATTGGAGCATTTGTGGCCTTTCTGTTAGCTTGAACAAGTCTGCCCATTCTCATCTGTTTATCGCACCATTCTCTGTAAACTCTGACTGACAGACTGTGGTGCCTGAAAATCTCAGGAGGGCAGCTGTTTCTGAGATGCTGGAACGTCACAATCATACCACGGTCAAAGTCGCTTAGATCACACACATCTTGCCCATTCTGATGTTTGGTCGAACAAAAAACTAAACCACTTCACCATGTCTGCCTGCTTTATATATTGAGCTGCAGCCACATGATTTGCTGTTTGGAGGAGCAGGCTATTTGCTTTAACGAGCAAGAGTACCTAATAAGGTGGCTGGTGAGTCTGTATGTTCATATCATAATAAAAACAATCTGTGCCACCACGCATAATAACGACAATTTGTTTGAGCTTTTGTTATTTTTATTTTTTATTTTTCCCTTTTTGGTTACTTATTGTTCGTCACATTAACTTGTTTACCTCACTTGTCATAGGTATCAGGTCATAGGCTGCACTCTTACAGTAAACCAAATTAAGCTATTTGGTAGGTGTATGCACTGGTGGTCAATTTGTCTTTGTTTTTACCTGTGGGTTTCTTTGTGTGGGAAAGAGATTCTAGGAAGGGGTGGGTTTTTTCTGAACTCAATCTTTGTGTATATCTTTGGTTTTGTTTGTTTATTTCTGTTCTGTTTTTCATTGGACAAGGTACACTACGTATATTTACTACATACCCATTATGTTTGTTCTGTTTTATACTTCACATGGGTATGGTTATTATGCATCATCTATTCATGATCCTTATGTCATCACATAATGGGCCAGTAAGAGATTCATAAAAGCACACCGTTGCACAAACAATAACGCCTTTCTAGATTGACGGTATGAAACCTGTGTGAAATGGATTTTCTTTTCTAGAATGTTATCAAACATGTTTTGGCCGTTTTTGACAATCTGTAGCAGTTCTTGTGGCATTTGATACCGCGTGGATCTTGTAATGTGATGGACTATTTAGTTAACCTGAGGCGCAGTAACATAAGAGTGACCTGTCATAGTAACCATAGCAACGCCAGTATTCACTTTGAACTACGAGTCCTATGGGCAGTTCAGATCGCCAGCTAGCCAACAAGAAGCCTCAGTTTGTATCGCCATAAACTGTTGTTAATTAAAAAATCAAATATAAATAATTGCCTCCACATAATTCAATTAGCGACTCTTAAATATGTAACACCTCATTAACATGTTGCTTTTCATTGGCTTTCATCTGGAATCCAGCGGAGAATAACGCAGCGGTAGTTGATTCCGCTGCGCTAATCACCGCCACAGTAACTTTATGAATGAGCTAAAATTACTGCAGATTTTTGGTGCAATGCTGTTACCGTTTTATGAATCTGGCCCACTACGTCATCTGCTGAGTGCAGCTGTAATTCAAGGTCATGCAGTTAGATTTTTTTCTTGGAACACAAAAGGCAGGCAGGGTCCAATCAAACGGGCAGGGGCTTTTGCTCACCTCAAAAGTCTGAAAGGTGATATAATTTCTCTTCAGGAGATCCGTTCAAGAATTGGGATTGGGTTGTGAAAGTCATGGCAACCCATGACTTTCACAACCCTCTAACTTTAACTCAAGGGCCAAAGGCGTTGCAGTCTTGATAAATAGAAGGATTCAATTCACACCATCAGAGATTTTATCTGATCCAAATGGGAGGGCATGTCATTGTAACAGGGTTCTCTATATTCCAAACCCCTTGTAAATGTGTATGCCCCTAATGGAGATGATGTTGCCTTTATAAATAAGCTACTGGCCTCTCTTCCCAGTTTACATACACACAAATGTATCTTTGGAGGTGACTTAAATTGTGTTATTGACCCTGTTTTAACCCAGAAACAATAGCTGCTTCCAAGATGTCTAAATCCCTATTAATTTTTATGGAAGACAATAGAGCCATGGAGATACGTAAACCCTCTTTCATTTTCTTTCTTCTCTAAAGTCCACCACACTTTCTCCAGTATTGACTACTTTTTTTTATTGTTATTTCTTTTTTTTTTCTTTCTTTCTGCTGATTACTTATCCATTGTAATCTCTGAAAGCTGTTCTTCGTGGTGAAATCACACGGAAGTAGAACTCAGCAGAAACAACTGAAAGATCTCTCAAACGCTCTTATTGAGCTTGACAGACGGCTTGCATCTGAGCCGTTCCCAGATCTTTTTAAAATGAGATTGACTTTACAGTCTGAATTTAACCTACTCTCTACTAGAAATGCAGAACGCCTACTCCTCCATTCTCGTGGCCTTTTACATGAATACGGGGACAAGTGCAGTCATCTGCTCACCCATCAACTCAAGCGACAAGCGGCATCTAGGCTGATTCCACAGATCAAATATAAATCCAAAGTCTAAGACATTAACATAGCTTTTGGACTCCTTTATTCATCCGTGTATAAATCTGAACCTCCAGCTAATAGCAACATGTCTATTCTCCGAGACATGTTCAATGAGTCTTTTAAAAGGGGAAGACTACCACCAACACTCACCCAATCAACCGTTTCTCTTCTCTCTCTAAGCTGGGGAAGCTCTTCCTCCCAAGCTTATATCAGATGATCAGACTGGCTTCATCAAAGGCTGACGCTCTCTTTCCAACATCTTTAATATTATCCATACATCTTACTCCTCTATTCCTTTGGAAGTTATCTTCCCTGATGCCAGGCTTTGACCGAGTAGAATGGAATTATTTATTCACTCTCTTAGAAAAAAATGGGTTTAGGGGCACTCTTATTTCTTGGGTCAAACTTCTGTATTCCTCCCCACAGGTTAGTGTCAGAACTAATTCAGTACAATCCCCTTATTTTTTTTAAAGAAAATGTGCATAGAAATAATGATAATTGTGCACGCAGTGTATATCGTATCTTATTGAGACACCTAGTGTATACACTATGGGAAAACCTAATGCCCAAGTCATTAGACAAATCATGTGATTTGTGGTCATGTACAAGACTGTATCTAGATTTGGTCAGCGATGTTTGTGTACTACCGACCCGACTATAAAAATGAAGTTGCCAATTTCGGCTTCATTTTACAGCATTATGCCTTTATGTTAAAAATGTAATATAGCCCACTCTAACCTATTCCATTATTTGCAGCTTTGACAGTTTGCACATGCACAGTTTGCCTCCTTTTCCTCCCCCCAGAGTTGCCATTGGAGAGGCTTTTCAAATGATCTCCATCTCAGAGAGGGCTTATTTCGGTAGTCTACTATAACATCATGTTCCTGTCTAACCCCAGTGTCTCTAGGACAAAATCTAAATGGGAACGAGAGTTAGGCCTGTGGTTATGAGGTGACTGGTGAAAGCAGGCACTGGAAAGAATAAATTCATCTTCATCTTGTACTCGACTCGGCCTAATCCAGCTCCAATTGGTTCACAGAGCATACCTAAGCAAGTCAAGATTAGCAGAAATTTACCCAGACATTGATCTTCTCTGTGCTCGTAGTTTCTCACAAGCAGACCTTTCCCACGTGTTGGTTTTGCACAAAGCTTAAAGAGTTCTAGTCAGCCATTTTTGACACACTATCAAAGGACCTGGATATAAAACTCAATCCCTGCAGATTGCTGGCCATTTCTGGTGTGAGATAAGATTGAGCTAGATACTATATTGATCCCCAGGGGGAAATTCTGGGGAAATTCTGGGTCCGCTCCCTTGGAATTATAGTGGGATTGATGTGATTGCTTTCATAATGCTTTTAGCCAGGCGGAGTATACTTTTAGCGTAGAAATCTCCAACTCCTCCTTCACACTCTGCATGGCTAAATGACCTAGTGTCTTTCCTCAGTCTTTACAAAATAAATTACACACTTAGAAGGTCTTATGCACGCTTTTGCAAGAAATGGCATCTGTTTTTGACATAATTAAATAGTTTATCCACTCTCCGTTCTGAATAAACGTTTGGCCAGTCCCTCACTTTTTTTAAATATGACTCCAACTCTCATATGCCTGGTGTGCCTTGCTGTGATTGTGATCCCATACCTGTATACCCTTTAACACTGATGTTGTTACAGTCACTAATACAGAGTATACCTCTTTTTTTTTTTTTAATCTTTTTTTTAAGAATTTTGGATCTATGCGATCTATGCGCAAGACCGGACGTTTTGGAGATGCTCTGACCCAGTCGTATAGCCATCACAATTTGGCCCTTGTCAAAGTCGCTCAGATCCTTACACTTGCCCATTTTTCCTGAGTCCAACACATCAACTTCAAGAACTGACTGTTCACTTGCTTTCCAATATATCCCACCCCTTGACAGGTGCCATTGTAATGAGATAATCAATATTATTCACTTCACCTGTCAGTGGTTTAATGTTGTGGCTGATCGGTGTATGTGTTCTTATGTTTTTTTATGCTTATCCCTGTATTATGTGTGTGTATCTTTTTTTACTTCTATTTTTACTTAATTTATTTGTTTATTTTATCAATTTATTTTCCTCTTTGTTCTTCTCTTTTTTGAGGGGTCAGACGGGTGGGTATGTGGGTGGGAGGGAATAGAGAGAATAATGGAGAAAAATGGTGATGTGTGCTGTGGAATTTGGCAATGCAAATCAGCGCTTTGTTTACAGACATTGAAATTAAGCTTCTAAAGAAAATCTTTTACAAGAAGCCCTACCTACTGTCAAATATGGTGGAGGTTGGCTGCTTTGCGGCCTCGGGTACTGGACGTCTTGAACATATGAAGGGCATCATGAAAATCAGAAGATTACCAAGGCATTTTGGAGCGAAATGTGCTACCCAGTGTCAGAAAACTGGGTGTCAATCGAAGGTCATGGGTTTTTCCAGTAGGACAAAGACCCAAAACACACATCAAGATTCAAGATTCAAGAACTTTATTTGTCACATACACATACAAGATGTATAGTGAAATGAAAGTGGCAATGCTAACCAGATTATGCAAAAAACAGTATATACAATTTAAAGAGCAGCAATATTTACAGTACAAAGTGAAAAGTAAAAAGAAGCAACAAATATAACTAAAAAAGTATGAAAAATAGATATATAAATATGTGTTGTCACTATATGTATATCTATGTGTGTGTGTGTGTGTGTGTGTGCATAAGAGGGGCAGTGTGTGTAACTTGGTGGGGGCCCTGGTGAGATCAGAGTTCACAGTCCTGATGGCTTGGGCAAAGAAACTCCGTCTCAGTCTCTCTGTTTTGGCTGCGTGACTGTGGAGGCGCTTGCCTGACCGCAGCAGCTGGAAAAGTCCGTTGTTGGGGTGGTGAGGATCCTTCATGATCCTACAGGCTCTGGTTCTGCACCTCCTGGTGTTGTTCCAATAGTGCATTCAGCCGAACGCACTACTCTCTGGAGCCCAAAAGAGCCCAAAAGTACAGAGGAATGGTTGGAGAAAAAACGGTGGACTGTTCCGGAGTGGCCAGCAATGAATCCTGATCTGAATTCCATTGAGAACCTATGGCATGCCCTGAAATGTGCAGTTGGTGAAAGGAATCCTTCAAACATTGAAGAATTGAAGTGGGTGGCAATTGACGAGTGGGAGAAACTGTCAGCAGAAGGTTACAGGAAGCTTATTGGTGGTTACAAGAAATGCCAAAGTCTGTGCAACTTCCTTCCAACAAAATTGATTGGAATTGTTCTAAAGGGTGCCAATAATCATGGCCATTTTTGAAGATGTTTTTTATATTTGTATTCTTACTGTTTGATTATATGCTGTTAAATAAAACAGATGAACGTGTGAAGAAGTTAATTATTTCCAATTATTTCAGAAGATATTGTACATTATCTCCATTAAATGCAAGGGTGCCAATAATCTTCAGGTTATTGAAAAGGCCAGAACTGTATATCACTAACAATACTTTGCAAACCTATGTGATCATTGCTCTATTATCTTCATGCCAAGAAGTATTCAACTGACTTCTTGTGCATTTTGCTTCAGATTTTTCTACCAAAGTAGGAAGTAAATAAAATTATAATATTCAAATAACATAAATAATTAATTTGTTTAAAGATTCACTTGCTTGTTTTATTTTGACAAAATAATTATAATAATAATCACCATCATCATCTTTAATTATATAGCACATATCTTAAAGCAGAGTCTATAAAATACATGGTCAGTGGTCAATAATAAATAAGTAAATAAGTAACTAGCTAAAAACATAGGAAACAACACAAAATTAGAAGTGGGCAAAAACAAAGAAAGTCTATAAAACCTGATGTGTAGTGGATTTAATAGTAACATCACCTTTTGCCTTGAGACTAGACTGAGCAACAGGCAGAATCAATCATGGTTAGTCTTGAATCTACACTGAGGGACAATCACAATCGATCATCTTTAATCTGGACTGAGGGACAGTCAGAATTAATCACCTTTACTCTTGAGTCTAAACTGAGGGGCAATCAGAATCAATTACTTTTAGCCTTGAGTCTAGACTGTAGAACAAAATTAATGACCTTTAGTCTTGGGGCACAAGTGAGAACATTCATAATCACTCACCTTTAGTCTTGAGTATAAACCGAGGGACAGTCTTCAGTTTAGTCTTTTGTCTAGACTGAGGGACAATTGTGATATTATTAAAATCAATCACCGTTGCTATGGCTACTTTTCAAGACAAAACACATTTTTTATATGTTTGATCATGTGCTGTTGAATTAAACAGATGAACGTGTGTCAATTTCCAATTATTTCAAAAGATATTATACATTATCTATATAAAATGCAAGGGTGCCTATAATCTTGGTCAGAACTGTAAGAGGTTTGATTAAATCAGGAGTAGAGAGAGTTGCAACTGTCTAAACAAGATACGACAATGGCATGGATGACTTTCTGAGAATCTTTAGTTAAAGTACTTGTTCTAACCCTTTACAGAATATTGGGAAAAAGATGACATGCCAGGAATTCATCAGTAACCTGGACGGACTAAATGGTGGACAAGATTTCCCCCAAGAGCTTCTGAAGGTAGGCCTGTTTGCATGGCTAATAATATTACCTGGAAGACACGGTTGTGTGAGTGAAATACAACAGTCAGGAAGCAGGGAACACAAGATTTGGGATTCGCTGATCTTCAGTTTACATTATCAGACCGTGGTTTCTAAAATGGTCTATCATATGATGTCAAAAAATGGGTGTCAAATTTCTCCGAACATGGAAAAAATACAATATCTGTTAAAATGGTTGCTTAGTAACTGAGGTTTATGGCCTGTGGCATTCTGGGTAGTGGGTACTGTGTGTTCTGAGGTTGCAGGCTAGGCAGGCTAGGCCTGCAACCTGGCCTGGACAGCTCAGTCGGTAGAGCATGAGACTCTCAGTCCCAGGGTCGTGGGTTTGATCCCCACATAGTGTCAAGTACCTCTGTAAGCCGCTTTGGATAAAAGCGTCTGCTAAATGACTGTAATGTAATGTAATGTAGTTAGCAGGAACATTATCACGGGAAAGGCCAATGGATTGTTTTATTTCTTGTCACCAAATTGTGGATGTTACCATATAGTAGTGATGAAAAAGCAATGAATTGCACCATGACCAAAGTTGGTTTACTTCAGCTAAATAAAAAATACTTGGGAATATAATATAATAACAACAGACAATAGCAAGTAGCCCAATCAGTGATTAAATGGTCAGTTTTCAGATGCAATGATAAAAGTCAATAAATACTTAATTAAGTGTGTTGCCAAGTGTGTTAGTCAACCTGTTATTTGGTTTGTTCCATACTGTTTTCGGTTACATTTGTAACTCTGGTCTTCTGAGATGGATTTCATCTACCTACTTTTGTTTATTGCCTATTGCAGGGGTATTTAATTAAAATTTGAGAGGGTCCATTCACACAAATTTCATAGATAGCTGCTGCTTTGCTGCCTCGGGTACTGGATGTCCTAAACGTATTAAGGGCATTATGAAATCAGAAGATTACCAAGGCATTTTTGAGCAAAATGTGCTACCCATTACCAGAAAACTGGGTGTCAATTGAAAGTCAGGGTTTCTCCAGCAGGTCAATGACCCAAAACACACAGGAATGGTTAAAGAGAAAATGTTGGACTGTTCTGGAGTGGCCAGTGATGAGTCCTGATCTCAATCCCATTGAGAACCTATGGCGAGACTTGAAATGCAGTGCAGTTGGATTATCCGCATAGTTATAAACCTACAATTATTCACATTTCATGATTAATACATGGGTATTAATTGACTATTAAAACAAATACATTTGTTTTAACAATGAAACAATATGTATGGTATTTGGTCTTGATGTACATTGTTGAGAATGCTGATTCACAGTTTTGCATGGAGCCAAACATCCTAAGGCTGTAGATTTCTAATTTTACAAGAGCAGGGAAGACAGTTTCAGGCACATCTTGTATCCAGAAAGTTAATGGCTCACAAACTACTCCTTTAACGGCACTTTTGGTTGCTGATCAATCAACATTTACCCACTTAAAGTCTGTTTGGCTTTCTTTGAGAACTCAGTAACATTCTTAATGATGAATGCTGAACAGGAGAACACTCTCCGAGGTTGAAACTGTGAAAACGTGTCCGAATTGTCACACAGCTTCTGTATGAAGTCAACATGGTGAGAAAAATTATCCTCTCCCTGGATTTGTTGTTGCAGTTTTGGAAAGTGTAAAAAATCCCCCTGAAGATCAACCCTGAAACATTAATTTCTTCTGGAATTCATTGACAGTGATACACACACACAGGTTGTTATTTCCCCAACTGAGTTGCTGAGTCTTTCCATTCTGCTAGGAAAGCTTTGATTTCTATTCGAATGGCCCAAAAGTGTTCCAAATGTCTGCCTTTGTATCATATTGTTGTGGAACAATATAGATCGTCTGCATTAGCATTGATTTCTCTAAGCAGATGGTGCTGAAGGGATGAGGCTGCCTGATCAGTTTCTGATCACTGTTGCCATGACAGCATACTCCTCTGCCAGACTGGCACACAGGACAGATAGGTGGATGATACAGTGGTAAAGATGTAAAGCCAGGGTGGTACAGCCACTCCCTTCTTATCATGGCTATGGTGACTGATACTTAAGGTCTATTCCCCTGTTTGTGAACATCTCTATCATGGCCTTATATGTATTATCTTCCCTTTGTGCTGTTACACCTAACAGGTCAAACAAAAACACAAAATTCCTTCTTTTCTTTGTGATAAAAATCTCACATCCACCAGAAGCTGGGCAGTGAGTCATCAATAGCTAAGGCAATGTATGGTGAATTGTGAATGGCCTCATCAAGTTGTGCAACCGCAATATCTCAACAACTTTCCCCATGCACTGTAACCATGTGAGGTTGGCCGAGCAGCCAGACACATGAAAAGGGATGTAGGCGAAGTTCAGCAGTCCAAGTTAATTTTATTTTACAGCAGTGGAGTCCCGTGCAGATATTTACAGTGCATTAAAGATGATAGGCAAAAATGAAGAAAAACAAAAATAAACTATTTTCCCAAAAATAGGAAAATACCAAAAAGAAAATATTTCAAACAGAAAATAACTCTAATCTGCTCTGTGGCTATGCCGCTAATACTGGGCCCAAGGCAGGAGCTGTGGTCTGTAGCTGTCTCTCTCTCTCTCTAGTTGTTCTCTCTTATGAGGTTTTGGTCTCTCCCAGGTGCTCCAGCCTTGTCCCTTAAATACAGGTGGGCTCCACCTACTCAAGAGACCATTATCAATTATCTTATCTTAAACAGACAGCAATGTCCAATTATCATATGTTATCATTAAAAAAATAGATCCAAGCTTATTTTAAAATACGTTTCTTTAAAAAGGGTGCTTTAAACAGCCTAATCCCTGAACAGAAACACAAACACCCCTCCTACTCTACCGCACTTTGTCTCTTCCCCTGGGAACCCTTCTATTTAAATCGAATGGACCCTCCTGGTCGGATTTGGCAGTTCCCAGTCTATAGCAGAGGAAGAGACAAGTGTAGCAGAGAGGAGAGGTGACAAACAATTTAAACAATCTATAAAACAATGTATTATGCCCAGTATGATATCTTGTTGTGAGTGTTGCATCGGTGCCTTACTTTAGGGCACAGGGTTTCCCTGTGACAAACCATCTCAGTGAATCGCTTTTTATGTTTCCCCAAAACCCGACCCTTTCTCAGTGAGCACTCATTTGCAGGTTCTTGTGCTGTCAGGTGATTGGCAAGGACTCAACAGGATTTATTTTACGTGTCCTCACTTCTGAAAGCAGTGGATATGGTTCATCAAAGTTCTGTGCATTCATTTCCACTTTTCACAACTACAGACTGAGAAATTTAGACATATTATTCTTAAATTTGTTGTGGGATGAATGAAAGCATATTTGTCTACTAATCTTTAAACATTATTTCAATATCAAATTTTCTTCTTTTGGAACCGACCATGTTCTGTCACCCCTACCAATATAATTAGCTCACTGGCCTGCAGTTCTCTGCCTACAGTTCTGCTGAGTTAAGTAATTTGCTTAAAAGCATGAAACTAGACAAGGTGTGGCCACTGCCTGGCCCCAGTAGCTCTGCCAAAGTAATAATACTATGCTGGTTAATTTGAAACCAGTCTGGAATAGGACTCTATTCGGTCTATACTTATTCGTTCTGATCCACTAATTGAGTAAAGGTGGCCTATTTCTCTACCTAATACATACATATACAGAATAGAGCTTGTTAATCAGGGAAGCATGGCCCTTGACCCCCCTAGCTGGTTACTTTATCTCTTTGGCTGGCAACTTAATGTTCTTGTTGAAAACACTGGTAATGGATCTCATCACTTATTGTGTGAAAATTATACACTACAGTAGGCTACTAGTCAACATCACTTTTGCAGGGGCAGAGTGCCAACACTACTAGAACGTTACTGTTATGATTGATTTGATTTGATTTGTCTGGTTTAACAGCAGATTATCCTATAAAGAAGCCCCCGTGTAAACTATCCCTCTTCCCATGGGCATCTAAATTTCGTTATGGTTCATGATAGTCTACTATACCAGCAAGCTGTAATTTCTGCCTCTTGGCCAGTAACTTCCTTTTGGTTGGCTGTATCATGTGGCCGTACAGTTAAATCCTGCTGTAAACAAAACAAATGTAAACAAAGATGAGTTTTATTTCAACAATTAAAAACAGAACTATATTGCTAATTGGCATAATGATGGTCCATTTGCGTTGGTTATCAGGCTGAGTGGCAGCCTGGTCTATTTGAGTGCTGTTTCTCAGGTGTGCTCTCACTTGCAGTGAGACCACAGGGACCACAGCAGGACACACACAACTGTGATGGAGTTTTGGTGTTTGATGAGGTAGAAAGACTGAGCACTGGCTGATGGACTTGACAATTATTTTGGTGGCCTAGTAACTGAGCTATGGTGATTTGAATAAAGCATCTGTGTCCCCTTATCCAGTGGTTCTTGGTATCATCTCTGAACATGCTATAGTCCCATTCCAGCTCCTGTGGTCATTATAAGCTATAATATAGCTAATAATGAAGAAGAAAGCACAAGAATATAGTGTTGTTGCTGAAGCAAGCACTTTTGCTGCCATTTCACTCCAATCTACTTTGCTGTACTGTTATCTTTCAAACAGAGATCATTAGTGGCTGGGGTAACAGCTAGGTACCCTTGGTTAATGATATTACTACTGCCATTTAGCTGTGTAAACGCGATTCAGTAAGGATTCATCAATCACAAGCAATATAGCTATATACAGTAGCTAGGACCCAATATTTGTCCCAGTCTATTGCTTCTCGCCAGGTTGACTGACAATAGACACATATTGGATGGCTACATGGCAGTAGTAACATCAATAACCTAGGGTAGCTAGCAAGTTTTCCTTTTTGATAGACCGAATACAGCAATTGATGTGTAAATTTATTGGTTACAAGATGAAGATGCTGTTTAATTTCTATATCTTTATTTATTGTATGGCTATCTGTATGCTACTCTTTGCTTTTTTTGTTAGTAGGCTTATTGACTGGAAAAATGCTGTGTTTTTTGAGTGCAAATATCTATTGTCTTCAACATGGAAAGCACTTTTGGGTGGAGGGTGCAACAGTTGCACACTGTGATAAAAATATATCATGGAATGCTTTTTGGGTTGTATCTGTTTAGCATCTGACGGGAAATAACCCTTTGAGATGGGTTATTTCACAGCTATACTTTCTTCCTTACATCCATAAACCTGAAGGAGAAGTTTATCATTCTTGTGCAGCACCACCCTGAACTGCATTATCCATCCAATGGACCTTATTTCAAAGGTCATCTAAATAGGAAAAACTAATGCATACAAACAAAATATTTTGTTTTCTGCTGCAAATGCAGATCAAAAAGAAAAGCAATCATAAGCATTTTGTACTGATGAGAATCCATTATTCTAGCAAATGCTAACATGACATGCAATGATAACAGCAATTATAGGGCAGTTTATCGCTCTGCAAACCAGTTGGCCAATCAGTTACAAATATGCCACCATCATGTTGGGAGACATCTAGTAGTTTCTACCTGGGTCGTACATGCTCTGTCAGGTTGTTCAATGACAGAGAAGATTGAGAGTTACTGTTGGAGCCATTTCAATTTAGTGCAAAATTGTCAGTAATGAACATAGTTACTTCATGTTGTGCCCTTGTGTTAACCTGCGGAAGAGGGAGGCAAAGACTTAAGAGTGGCACGATGATGGTGCAAGTCACCAGTAATTACGCACAGGTGCGCATAGACATATGCTGGTGCAGAGAACACAAAGGAGAAACAGTTGGATATTGAACTTTGTGTGCCATTTGTGTTGGGTTTTGCCTTTGTTTGACGCATGCATCTTATTTTGGTTCTGAAAAACAGAATACACACAGCTCACACACACTATTCAACCTCTGTCGGATTATATCTTGGACTAAGATCGTCAATCAAGTTTTGTCAACAGAAAGTGGCATTATCAAATATTTGGCAAAATGACAGACAAAACAGCCACAGCTAAAAAGATAATCAAAGAGATTGCTAAGATAAGGCGGTATGGTAATGTTGGCATTTTAAGATACTAATGTTTCTGTATTGAATTTGCTGGCAGCTTGCATTGCTGACATAAAGAGTTGTAAAACTTGCTAAATGTAACTTATCTTTGCCAAGATGAAGATAAATCAATAACACCAAGATATGTTTTTCTGTTGGAAAAACTGACAAATCACAAAAAAGTGAAATAGTTTTAGGTGTGGCCTATCAAATATGGGCTTGTTCAGGGCACATCAATGGTAGTTGTTGAGGGATAGGAGAGTGTTATTCATAACTGCCTTAACATTTAAAAGGAATCCTTTCAAATCCAGTGAGACCAATTTTTCTTCTATATCTTACTTGACTTTTTAGTGTCTTTTTTGCTTCCTGCTATAACTGCCATGTTAATTTTAAAGTAGGACTTCATGATGCCTGTTGAGGTGTTATTGATAATATAGCCACCTAAATAGTACTCTCCCTCCGTAAGCTGTATCTCAGTATCATAATGGTGATAAACATCTGCCGTTGTCTTTCTGGGGTCCTGGGCTGCATTTGGTTCCAAATTAAATGCTTTCTTTTGGCCTTTGTTTTTCTTTGAGTTGAGGGAGGAATCCCCAAAGTGCCCAGATGAAAAATGGCTACCAAAGAAAGTTGGATTTGGTTCCAAGTTTTGTGAAGCAAAGGAACATTTACAATTTCTTGATCCCTCGTTTATCCTCCCTTCTGTAAAGGGTATAAAATGCAAGCCTCCAGCTGAAGTGTATCCCACAATCCAATGCTGCACATGAACAGAACGATGGCTGAACGATGAGAATCATGTATGTAAATGTAAGCAAGTTATCTTAGAAATTTCTTAAAGGCTTCTTTAGTTTAATTAAGTGGGTACCTTTCCTGTTTTCACACATTTTACATTCAGATGGCTGCACCATTTTAGAGTTGGTAGGATGTAAAAACATTTAAAATATGCTAACGTTGTTTCACAGGCTAGTAGATGTAATTGACACAGAAGGGTTTACTTTGTGTATATCAGAAATGTTGTCACCATAGGGCTTACTGAAGGGTGGACAATGAGGGAAGGGAATGTGGTAACTTGGATCTGAATACAGCCCTGGTTCACAATATTGTACATTATAGCACAAGAGCTTAAGAAGGAAAGGAAGTTTTCCAGTGCTGACAGCTTGCAAAGAATTGCCGTACACTGTGTTGAGTAGAAAGATCAGTAGTGAAAATAAGTGAGTAGCTTCAGGTGCTGTCAGAAGCACCAAGAAACATCACACTATATAGCAGAGGCACCAATGGGTACAATGCCTCAGCCAATCCGCCAAACTTAAAAGTCCTAAGCATAGAGGAATCCTTGAAAGCATTAAGGTTAAAATTTTGGTCTATTGGTTGTGACATTAGACTTCAAATTCACAGTGTTATTTGTTTTCAATCCTTAAAATATGCATGTTACATTTTTATAAGTTACAGTAAATGTGGGTAAATCCTAAATAAATATGCTAAATGTGCACACTTACCACTGAGGTGGGAAATGTACACATTTTCCGAGGTAAATTTGGTGAATGTGTAGATTTCCCTGTTAATGTGAGTGAAAACACTAGTCACAGTAGCAAAAGGCTGTCTCACAGTCACTGCACTCGCAACAATGATTGCACATTGTGTGCACTGTCCAATGCTAGAGTTCTGCATTTAGGGTGATGATGATGATGATGATGAATTTAATCAAATTAGGATATCAAACCAAAAGGTATTTGTTGTAGTAGGGCTTTATGAACAGGTTATTGGCCTCATGGAGTTATGTACATTTTAAATTCACATTTAAATAATTTAATTGAGAGGCAAAGATTTGGAAAAGATGTTTGGGAGGCAAGATGTTTTGGTATCCACATCTTTTTACATATTGATGGGAATGAGTTGTGGAGGCTAGTGCATCCACTATTGGACTAAACTATAACATCAATAAGGCATTATATTGTCCAAGTTACACCTATGTTGAATACATAGGCTATCAACACAGCAATGTCTTATCTGCCTGCCAAAAGTAAAGAGGCACACACAAAAATAAAGGCTTCAGATGCCTCCATCCTCACTCCATGATGCAGGTCAACTGGGAGAGGATGCATGCAAACTTACCAGATGCAGGGTCTACCTTTGCCAATTACAGAAGCCTATCCCCGTGGCACATTGTACGCACAAGACACAGTGACAGACTTAGTGTGGTAAGAGAAGGCCACCCAACCTTCTTATAGAAGATACAATGATGAGTTCTAAAATCTAAGTGCACTATGTTAAAAATCCAACACTAATATAAATGTTACTTGTACACTTTGCAATTTCAAATTCTTAGTCAGTTCTTTTTTCAGAAACATTATCCTTTTAAAGGATAATTTATCCTTTTAAATGATAATTTTTCATCTAACCAGATACAGAAGTACTTGTAACATTGGAACTTTTGAATTTCAACCCCAGATGTAGTACTGATATTAAAATTCATTAGACCTTTTACTTTTGATCTGGCAAAGAGCATGTAATTAATCTTGTCAGGGTTTAGTACAAGCTTGAGTTTGATCTGGGCATTTTGAATGGAAAGAAAGTTAAACTGTAACTTAACGAAAGCTTGGTCAATACAGGGCACTGATTAATAAATAACTATGTCATCTGCATAATAATGAATAGTGCTGTTAGGTACTGTGGTACTGTGCCCAGGTCTAAAAAGACTGTTGGGAGTTTAGAATCAGACAGAAAGAAAAAATAATACATGTGCAGCTTTCTACACATCTTTCCACACAAGGAGTACTTCCAGCAAGCATGGTCAAATTAAAAATATGAGTTGGTGGATAAGCTTTAAGTGCTGCCAACAGTAAAAGTGTTAATTGAAAAATTTTCTTTGACAAGAACAGTCGATGATTGGGTAGGGAGAAAGCCTGACCTTGATTCAGTGCTTTAAAGTTTTCTAAAAATGTTGTTGGATTACTACTACAATCCAACAGTTCATTAACAAAATAAGATGATTTAGCAATTCCAATTGCTGTGACACACATACATTTTTGACATCACTGAGAAATAAGTCATGCAGAAACGCTTGATGAAAAAAATGTTTAAAATCACTCTTTACATGGATACAAGATGGAATCTTTTGCTGTCTGTTATCCCCAATACAGGTTCCCAGACAATGATCACTCAATTCAACGGCAAAAACACTAATCTCTAATCTCTATGGAAAATATGACAAGCAGGCTAAAAAGCTTGCAGGCCTATGTTGCCAGCGCATTTTTCAACCATGAAATATTGGCATCAGACCTATTTACTTGTCTGCCATCACCAAGGAGGTTATATAGAAGAACAGGAGAAGGTGTAAGAAAATGGCTGCCCATTCATTTCAACGAAAGTTGCTCACCCAGTGCCTACAAATGTTTTCTCTTCCTGGTTTACTTCCACAGTATGTGGCCAGTGGAACATGTACATTAATGTCTGCTTGCGTACACTGTAAAATCTAATAAGATGGCTTTACTTAAAAAAGTAAACAAACTCATTGCCTCATGATGGTGAGTTAGAATAACTTGTTTATTCTGAGTGTGCAATACTTAAAAAGTTGTACTACTTTAAGTTGTACTAATTTAAGTTTATGTAACTTAAAAGCCATGCTTTGTGATAACTTAATTTTCTACTCACTCATTTATTTTCAAATGACAAAAAAAGTCATTCAACCAACATTGGACAGATCTGGGCTGAACAATAAACAAGTATGATATTGCCATTATTTTAGCTGATGATTCCAATATTATTGTAAATATTATCCAATTTAAAATTTACATTTGCTTGTTTTGTAGTTTAAAACTCTTATGTAAAAACCTTACAATAATCAATAAAATAATCACTGTTCTCCATCCTTTCTCGTATTTAATATGTATTTTGAAACTAATTTTAAATTGCCCATACTGTGATCTTTGTAATGTAAGTTACACTATTGCAATAGCAATATGAATTTCATCTATTGTTCAGCCTCGAGTGTACAGTCTTCTGTCCCTAAATATCAACCTCTCATACATTCAAGTATAAAACATGAGCTCAAACAACAAACTTGTGGTTTGATATTGAACTGCAGAACATGAAGTTTGCGTATGTTGTAGTATTGGACAAGGCAAAATAAAATCACATTTTTATGTGTTAATTCCTTGTACCTGAAAAGGAAGACATACTTACCATTAAGTGTCTCACAATATTAAACAAATAAGTACCTGTTAAGTACAAGACTGTGAACCTATACTGGTAAAGCCAACCGGACCTAATGCAATTCTGACATAATATGTCAAATATCAGTATGTTTCTGATCAAAACCGAAACTACAACCAACATAGTTTTTGTGTCCCAAACCGAGCATCAGTCCTAGGATTAAATCAACACTAACATTTTCCAAGAAAAACCTCACTCCTTGGGTTCTCCACAAATATCAAGTATTTGTATGACATATTAGAACTCCATTAAAAGTTTTCAAAGCATACATGTAAACAATGCACAACCTTTGCTTGATTCTTATCCTAGCCTCCTGTAAGAGCATTTCATGGTACAGATTTGAATGTGGATTGAAGATTGTAGAAATAGCTGGGACAGCAAATAAGCGAGTACAGTTTCACAAAAATATCAAACTTTTCTCTCATAACAATTAACAGTACAATAATGATTGCAAAGGTTACCAAGTGCTATCTGATAGCTGATGACTTCACTGGTCTAACCCAGTAGACTGTTTTTCAGAGTTAGCAGTTTTGGTGAGAGGGTTTTGTTTCCCAATCCAAGCATTACTGTTTGAATGGATTTGAGTGGATTTGAGTTGCCATGCATTTTGGGTAATCCAAATGCATAGCATATGTACGCCCAAATAACAGGCAAACTCCCTGAGGCAAATCTTTAATATTGTCCATGACAATACCTCCCTCAAGTATGATGGCAGTGGAGATGGGCTGGAGGTGCATTGAGTTTGGACCCTGCTGAGGACTATCTTCACTGGGAACAGTCAGCACACCAACTGTGACAGATGCTACGGCCTCATCTCTCGCCGTCTCTCAAAGAAACACATGTTCTTTAGAATAGCAAGTTATGTTTGCTACGCATTGTATTTGCTCTTCTTATGAAAACATTATTTGCTAGAGAATAGAGCTCTGCATTGTAACACTGTAGCCAAAGAAATATATGTGGTATGAATAAACTGAACCTATGGAAGCATATACAACAAGGTCTGTACATTTTTGAACAGTGACACTGACTTTTCACTCTAGACTCCTGCTCCTGAGATTTGAAATTAATTAATGACTATAAGATTTAAGTGGCAACTTTCAATTGTAATTACAGGGTGTTTACACACCTATCAGATGAATTGTGGAGGAATTGGAGCACAAAACATGTCACAACAAAAACTTACAGACCTCACTGTATATTGTGCAGACAGAGTTACATCTTTGTTCTACATCTGTATGAGTACTGGATATGATTTTTCAATAAATGCAGACTGTGGCAAGGTGCCACATAACCGGGGTCCGTGACAGACAGAGACATAGGCAGGGGAGAGTTAATTGGCCAGCAGGGCCGTTTATTCACCAACATCACAATCAGTAAACCCGGCCCCGGTGTTGACGGCAGTTGGTAGCGCCGTCTCCCTCCGCCGACGCACCTCAGTCCTCCCCCAAAGCCGGCCAGCCTGCCAGGCTTGCAGGGGCATCCCGCCCCAACCCCGACTGTCACCAGCTCTTGCAGGCGGCTCCCGACTGCACCCCCGGGGACCTCCGTCGGTTGTCGCCGCGGAGGGAGACGCCGCTCTCCCACTCCGTCCCGCAGCTCGCGCCCTCGCCTCCGTCCCGGCACTCCAGCCGCGGACCCCGCTCAGACGCGGCTGCTGCTGGCTCGCTCTCCGCTCCTCCAGTCTGCCGGCCCTCGATCCTCCCGATCGCCGCCGGCTCCCGCATACACGCCGCCAGCCTCTCACACTGGCGCGTCCCTCTCACTCACACATTCACACACACGTTAAAAAGGCCCCAGCTGCAATCAGTCCCAACTGGCTGCAGCTGGTACCGGATCCAGGAAAGAAGCAGTCCACTAACTCACCTCTCTCCTGGATCCAATTAAGCCTCCCCCCACCCTCCCTCCAGTCCGCCACATACCCCCACCGCCAAACTGAGGCTGGGGAGCCGTCCGGCCGAAGCCAACTCCCCCCCCCCTCCCTCCCCCCCCCATTTGAGAGCGAGGAAGAAGGCGATAAAAGGTCCCGCCCGGAACGGCTCGGAGTCGGTGGGGCCAGGTGATGCTGCGAGGTGGTGAGGGAGGCGCCTTGCCATCACCTGCCGTCCCCTGGCAGCTGGTGTCGCCACGACGGCACGGCGATGGCGATGTTCTCCCGTCTCTGCCTGTCGATTCCCGGTCAGGGAACCAAATGTGGCAAGGTGCCACATAACCGGGGTCCGTGACAGACAGAGACATAGGCAGGGGAGAGTTACTTGGCCAGCAGGGCCGTTTATTCACCAACAATCAATAAACCCGGCCCCGGTGTTGACGGCAGTTGGTAGCGCCGTCTCCCTCCGCCGACGCACCTCAGTCCTCCCCGGCGGGTCAGCCGCGGAACCCCAAAGCCGGCCAGCCTGCCAGGCTTGCAGGGGCATCCCGCCCCAACCCCGAATGTCACCAGCTCTTGCAGGCGGCTCCCGACTGCACCCCCGGGGACCTCCGTCGGTTGTCGCCGCGGAGGGAGACGCGCGCTCTCCCACTCCGTCCTCTGCAGCTCGCGCCCTCGCCTCCGTCCCGGCACTCCAGCCGCGGATCCCGCTCAGACGCGACTGTCGCTGGCTCGCTCTCCGCTCCTCCAGTCTGCCGGCCTCGATCCTCCCGATCGCCGCCGGCTCCTGCATACACGCCGCCAGCCTCTCACACTGGCGCGTCCCTCTCACTCACACATTCACACACACGTTAAAAAGGCCCCAGCTGCAATCAGTCCCAACTGGCTGCAGCTGGTACCGGATCCAGGAAAGAAGCAGTCCACTAACTCACCTCTCTCCTGAATCCAATTAAGCCTCCCCCCACCCTCCCTCCAGTCCGCCACAGACTGCTACACGTAATTGTTGTGACAAATAAACATCTTGAATCTTGAATCTTGGATTTGCTTTTGTTGTAATCCAATTGTGGTGATGCAATAACCCATATAGCTTTTACTCCAGCTCATAAAATAAATACAAATGCCGAGAGATTAATTGTTCAATGTGTAGACATTAGGTGAAAATACCTTTTACTGCTGGGATTATGGAATCTGTGGACTGGTCACCATCTGTTTGAGCCTGAATGGGGGGCAGTTAAGAAGAATACAACAATTTAAGGCAACTATTTAAAAACATAGACATTTAACCTTACATACAACATAGCAGCAATCTCAAACATGACCAAACCTCACCACACCTCACATGTTGCGTCAAGTGAAAAATATGACATAGGCCTATAAACCACAAAGACAGTTCCCAGTATTGAAATGTGGATATCATGGACATGATGACCTTAAAGAATAATGTAGGCAACTGAGTATGCCAGCCAATATCTTCACTATCATAACAGGTTATGATAAAATTGAGTGTAATCACTATACTCTTGTTAAATTTATTACAATAGATGTAGTTTCTGATGGAATCAGGGTCAAATTAGCATCATCTCCAGATAAAAGAAATTACATTATTTACGCCTAGATGTAGGCTAACCGTAACTGTTCACCATGATTTAATTGTGGGCAGAGCATTTGACTTATCACATGCCAAATAGTTGACCTGTATTGGCTTTATTGCTATGTTCATTTAAAAAGCTCCATCACTTAACACATTTCCTGTATGAATGAAACAAAAATGTAAGTTGCTAACTCCATATGATAATCTTAATAATAAAAAATATTATAGATGATATAGCCTACAATTACTGTCTAATACATGACTCATCTGTCACACATAACTTCTGAATTTGTGTGGAAAACCTTTGTGATTTTCATGTGCACAACATTAATACTTACTCATGCATGTCGGGCACCAGTGAGGCTGCCAGCAGGAATGGCCAGTCTGGTGGGGGAGGAGCAGCTGTGTTGAGCAGAGAATCAGAGCTGAGAGCTGCTTGTATTTAAATTAATACAGGAATCTACTGAAATTCGTGATTATCTGTCCTTCATTACTTAATGTTCATACATAGGTCTATAAAGCTTCTTTATGTTGTGTAATTTAAATGCAGCTTCTGTTCCTTGGAACTTCTGAATTACTTAGTAGAACCAGGCAAAAATCATGAGTTTGCGTTGTATCATTATTTGCAATGTGCAAGATGAATTTGATAGCAACACAGTGTGTTAATATATACATGCATACTACATACAGTACATACATATATTTCATAACTGTAGAAACTATGGAGTTGGTGAAACAGGATTTAACTACAGCCCTTTCTTGGGTAGTTTGACACTAGTTGTACTTTTATACAGTCATTGTTTATCAGGAATCTGTCAAAGCTAAATGTCTACCTGGTTCACTTCTCTACACAGTGGAACAACAGTGTATTTAGATAAAAACAAACAGGTCACACACCGATAGAGCTGACAGGCTTTATAATCACTTCAACCAGGTAGGGGAAGTGAGGACACCTGCTCGTTCCTGAGGCACAGCTCAGAAGTGTGTGCGCTGAGATGATGTCACACAAGATTATGGGCCAGATTCATAAAACTCAGCGGTAACAGCATTGTTAAATCTGCGGCACGGTAATTTTAGCTCATTCAGAAAGTTACCGTGGCGGTGATTAGCGCAGCGGTATCATTACCGTTGCGTTATTCTCCGCCGTGTCCCAGAGGAAAGCCAATGACAATCGACATGTTAATGAGGCGTTACATATTTAAGAGTCGCTAACTGAAGGCCCGGAAAGCAAAATGGACATGTCATCACCCAAAGACAACTAAAACTCTCGGTATCACTCGGTACTTTTAACTACTGGCGTTGCTACGGTGACTATAACTAAATAGTCTATCACATTACAACATCATCAAATCCATTTCACACAGGCAGAGGCACCTTAACCTGCCATTGGGCCCGGGGCTGGGGAAGCGCCCCCATTTCTAACGACACATAAATCAGTCTAATCACCGTGGTGTTAATATTATACAAACTAACTAACACACAAAATGATGGAATGTGCGTATCAGGTTGTGAAAATAAAATAAAGGCCGGTAACCCACGTTTATGAATAAGGAGATGTGATACCGCGACGGTAAATGCCCTTAGCATCACGTTAAATCGGGGCGTGAATCTGGCCCTATATGCCTTTATATGGATCTGAGTGATTTTTCAAAAAAAACAACATTATTAATTACTTGATAATTCAAAGAGTGTTTTTTGGACTTGTGTGACATTGAAGGTATCTTCTTAACAACGTCCACCATGTCAAATTGACCTCAATGCTTAGATCCAACACCCAGGGGCTGTTACAGGTGGACACTCGCTGAAGACAAATGGTGCGTTAAAGTCAAAATCAGAAGTCAAAAATGACATGTTCTGCTTGTATATTCCATGCCAGAAAAGACGTTTCCAGGTGTATTACTGCCATCTACCGTTTAGAAGGAATCATTAGGAAGAAGGTCTGAAGGCAGAAGCAGAAAGCTGCAGCTATAGCCTATGAAGTAATTGTCTTTCTTTTTTGAGAGTTGGCTCTTTAATTGTTCTCTTGAAAGAACAACAGTGTTTGCCTTAGCTCAGAACTTTATTTGTGGTGGTAGGGCATCCAGGGCAGGGAATATATAGACTCCGCTAGCAGTTAGGGAAATGTCCCTTTGCGGACGGTAACATCGCAATCAATATTGGAAGAAAAAAAGCCAATATTGGAGAAATATTCAATATTGGAGAAAGAAAGTAAACAATTAACTTAAAATTCCAAGTATGAACCTCAGTTCAAGCTCTTTTAAAGAAAATGCAGATTTTTGCTGAATAATAGACCGTTTTTCCTTGATATATTAGATAAATTGGGCCCCCATTCAAGTTGTTTTAAATCTGTGTCCCCCTCCCACCATCGACTAAGGTTAACCATAACAATAAGTTTAACATTAAGTTAACACAAGTTCTCTCTCACCCTTTGTCTATTTCATCAAAATAGACACAAACAAACACAGGTATGTAACAAGATTCCTGCTTTTAAACACTAATTTTTCAGCATGTCCTCTCTGGGGACGCAAACCCCCGGACACGCTCTAGGCTATACAGTGTCTCTGGGTTTTTGTGACCGTTTTGATATTTATGTCAGTTTGTTCACACGCATAGGCACAAACACACACACAGACACTGTTGCATTCCCATTTTCTTCAGAAAATGTACCTAATAGTGATGGGAAGACTGACTCTTTTAACTAACTCGATTCTTTCGAGCCGTCCGATAGAAGTGCATCGATTCTGAATCGATTCATTATGATTCACCAACAAAAACATACCATCCCACGTGAGGTTTGAACCTACAATCCTCAACATGAGAGTCTGCTGCTCTACTATCTGAGCTATATTAGTAATGGAATCACACGAGCGCCACCCCTTTCAAACCAGATGTGTAACCAACTGTAAAACACCAACTAAACTACAGGTTAATGATAATAATAATATTTATAGTATTTACACAGAGTATTGCTATTGATTTCATTTTATTTCGTGTGCTCTTGACTTTCTTTTTCTAATAGAGACAGTTTTGTTGATGTTAAATGGCTTATAGTTTACCCAATTACCAGTTAATTTATTAAACAACATCTTAAACAACAAAAACTGTTGTCAATGTGTGCAGAATAGATCGCTACATTATTACATTGGCCTTTTTCACGATCTAATATGGCTCCTTGATCTGGCAGGTACGCGGAAGTAGTCTCTCTCGTTCATGAGACGTGAACCGCTCGGACATCTCAGACATCTGCTCTCTTGGTTTGCGAGATGTCCGATTGAGTCCGAGAAGTCCGATATTCATCTGCTCTCTTGGTTCGCGAGATGTCCGATTGAGTCCGAGAAGTCCGATATTCATCTGCTCTCTTGTTCATCTGCTCTCTCGACTCGTTCGCGAGCCGCTCAGTCTCTCTCGTTCATCTGCTCTCTCGACTCGTTCGCGAGCCGCTCAGTCTCTCTCGTTCATCTGCCCTCTCGTTCGCGAGCCGCTCAGTCTCTTTCGACTCGTTCGCGAGCCGCTCAGTCAGATCAGCGGTCCGATGAACGAGAGAGACTACTTCCGCTTACCCGCCGGATCAAGGAGCCATATTGGATTATGAAAAAGGCCAATGTAATAATGTAGTGATCTATTACATTCTATATACATTGACAACAGTTTTTGTAATGTTTAAGATGTTGTTTGATAAATTAACTGGTGATTTTTTAAATAAATGATTTTTTTTCTGGCGCTGCTATAACCGCTGCTGAATAAATTCAGTCGCGTGTGCGAGTCGAATCAGCTCACTCACTTAACTGATTCGGTTCTTTTGAACGATTCGTTCGCGAATTGGCCATCACTAGTACCTAATCTATTTTTCTTATTTCCCCTTCCTATTTTTCCATAATATGACATCAGCATTATCTCTATGCTCATTGTTGGATCATATCAATTAAAACGTATCAAATTAAATCAAACCTGAAATGTGCCATTGCAGTAAATTGTTTTGGGTAGGCTGTTTTTCTAGTGATGTAGTGATGTATTGCTAAGTTTAAAGTGTACAGAATAGTAAGCCATAGGCTGCAGGTTACTGTGGGGAGCACATCCAAATGACTGCGGCATGGTAAATACCTGAGAAAAGGTGAAAAAGGCACACTGGTAACATTTTGATGGGGTGTACAAACACAACACCAGTATAAGACCTAGCTACCAAAAGAAGCAAGCATCAGTGTTACAATAAGGGCCTTTTTCATTCCATTCAGACCTCAAACACTAATGTCAGTCTGACAATAATAGGAGTTCTTATCTCCCTGCAGCATATTTTATTCTTATGTCCCTCCCTGCAGTACATTTTATTACGCTACACATGGTAGAATTTGTAGGGCTATACAGTACATGCTGTGGTGGAGCAGCTGTATGTTAGCTTTTTTTTATTGAAGGTTCGTTGGTACAAAACAATTTAAATAATTGTTTTATAAATTTGTTTGTAATTATGCTAAATCATAATTGTATGATTAGTGATGACATCTAGTCATGCATTTGCCTGCTGGAGAGTAAAGCCGAAAGAAAGGTTGAGGATAGTTTGGGGTTACATTAGTGTTGCAACAGTAACATTACCCCAATAGTGTGGTATTTGTTGACTTGTTGCAGGGTTGGGAGAATCGCCTCCATTTGTCTAAGCAGTACAGATACTGTAGCCACTGCTGCCAGAGCCATTGAGCGCTGATTTAGATATGTGGTCAGAAAAACACATCAACACCCACCTTCAGATGATGCTGCTGCTTTCTGTCTGCCATATTACTCCCTGCTAGGAATGAGAATCTCTGCCTCTTAGACTGAATTGATACGCAGTTTATAAATCAATGCAGGAAAGAATGATTTGATGCAATTCCATTGGGTTTTTATTTTCTCTAATACAACTTGATTCAACACAATAATATTCGATTCAATTCAGTGCCATGAAACACAATGCAGAGTTTACTTGCTGTGTTGTCATTATGAGTGGGATTCATATGGTAATCAACATTATACACAGTGAAACAGAAATGTCAATGTCAGAATGATAATGTCATTAGCAGGCAATAACAGACATTTGTGACAAGTTACACAACTTACTGTGACACATAATGGACCTTTGTTGCATATTACTCTGGGGGTTGACAACATCAACTTCTCTTACATTTTACATTCTTGCAGCAATGGGAACATTTTACCCACTGCTAGAAATATGAAAGAAACATTGGGCTAATTAGACTTATAATATAAAATATCCAAATAGTACCACTGTGAAATTAAAAAGAATTGTGACTGATAGAATAAAATGACATTGCAGGAAACAACTACTTATTTTTGGGTTATGGTTGACATTGCAAGGTTTGCTTTGCTGTAAAACATGAACTCAAATGTATTAAAAAAAAATGCAGTCAAGGCATCTGATGGCAAGAACCTAGTTTGAATGCATGTACACTTCCAAGATGTTGCTTTGAGCTGCCAATTTGTTCTAATGACTATTCCCATGTCATGTGACCGTAGCATAAACTATAGCCACATTCACAAAGGGGGAGGGGGGCAATAGTCATAACAGAGTGTGCCATCATGAAGGGAGAAAGATGCAAATGAAATAGAGAAATTAATATTCACCATTTTTACTGTTGGTCAAAAGACAGCTGATACGATTTGTTAAACCCCTGTTTTCACCTGTATGTTTGAATTGGTACAGCCATTCCAGTCTCCCTGATTCCAATCACATAATTGTTACACCCTTAATCTTGGCCCAAGCATGTGTGCGCACACATTCTTTCATTACTCCCACACACACAGACACACACACAATTGTCTTGCCTTTCAATGCTCTCCCATTGCAGACAAATGATTCTGCCTTTCGACATAGGAGCAGTGGTTTTGTTATTTAGAATATAAATAAATTGGGTCTCACCACTGCCTCACTGTCCGAAGAGGAGCTCTCCTCCTCCTCCTCCTCCTCCTCCGCCGCCTCCTCCTCCTCCTCCTCCAAGCCATCTCTCTCCTTCCTCCCTCTGCCTCTCTCTGACATGAGGCTTTTACTGGACCCATCGGTCTGAAAGTGGAGGCGATGCTAAAGACTATTGTGCTGCTGCTGCTTTAAACAGGGTGAGGATGTGCCTGTGATCATTCCCTCTCTCTTTCGTTGCCTTGGATTCAGTGAAACACGCTACTCCACCCCCACCATCACCTTCAAACAACCAATCTCTCAAACCTCTACAGGGCTGTAAACACACAGGATCTATTGGACAGCCACGCTTCTTCAAGCTCTTGGCTTCTCTCTCTACCGCTTTTGTCTAGAGGTGATTTTCGGTTTTGGAGATGATTGGGGTAAACAGCGTTCAGGGAACCAGCAAGGTCCGGATGCATTCTGGCGGCTCTGTCAAATATGGCAGGGATGAGTTCATGCGTCGGCAGCAGCAGCAGCACCGTTCCAAGTCCCTTAAAGTGTCTAATTCCACTGAGTTTTCATCTGAAAAACAGAAGAAGGACAAGGTAAAGGCAATGTCTTGGAAAATAGTGACATTTGTTTTTTGTTTTTCGACTGACATACACATAAATACAGTTGAAATATGGATAGTAAAGGACACATAAAATAATTTATTATCCAGGAATAAGCCAACTTGTAGGTGCACATGTTGCTATTAGGCAAAAATACAGATTTGCTGACCTGTCTCCGAAGAATACATATGACATATAGAATTTGATCATTCTTAGAACATCATGAAGAATGTTATTTTAGTTTAATGTCTGTGACAAGGTTTCTATTCATTAACCACTTGTTAGGACAGGTATGTGTTCTCTGTATCACTCATCTGTGTGTCTGTACTGAGTCTGCATTACTATGTGTTAAGGCATCTGAGTGAACAAATGGCTAAATTTCCCTCCGGTTAAGCTGATTTAATATCTCTAGTGAAAAGCAATCAGACACTGTTGCTAAAAGAACTCTCCTCACCTTCAGCTGTCACCTGTCAATATCACTCCTCTTTAGTACTGCGGATAGATGACAGCAAACCTGGAATTGAACAGCTATGGAAATGCCTATGGTCAACCCTGTTGTAAGCTGACCCTGGTGTGCATTGGGGGTTTTGGGCCAGCTCAGTCTGGATTGGTGTGCTTTTGGTGTGAAATGTATGTAATGTATGCTTTTTCTTCATATGCTCCTTATGTGGTGAGGCATATGTTAAATGATTTGAATGGATGACACAGAGGCAAAGAACTGCTCAGTCCACTGGCATTGTTTAACATACAGCACAAATAGCATTACACCACTTATATCATGGATACTTGCGAAACATCGAAAATAACTGTTCATTTGTGTATTTCATAGAGTAATTTGGGCTTCGTTCACAGCTAAAATAGATCGAGGCTTTGCAACTTTCTTTTGCTGCTTAGTAGGGTTGTGACTCTACTGGGTAACATTACTTTGCAGTTTGTATTGTTGTAACAATTGGTAAAGGAACCTCAGTGGAGTAAATAGCAAATAAATGGCAAATAGATCAGACCAAAATATGATTTATTAAAATGAGATTTAATGAAAAAATATTACATTTAAAGAACATACAAATGAACATACAAATCAAACGAAAAGTAAATAGCTGTTATATTTTGAATGTTCCCAACCTTGTCATAAGCCCTCAAATACCACTGTTTGGTGGTAATGCAATCATTGTTGTGGCCCTAATGCTTAGCAAAGTGCACTCACCCGATGCTTCATCAAGCCTTACTACTTAATTACCTTTATACTGTGGCCAATCCCAAACTGAACTAGTAACTGCAAGTAGTGAAGAACTGGCCTGGCCTGAGACACTGTATGAGTTGGGCGAAAGAACTAAGAAGAAGAATATGAATAATGGTGGAAGAATTAAAAAAAAAAAGAAGAAATTTAGTTACAAGCAGCCACTCTAGGAATCCAGGCATTGACAAGTCACATTGTATGTGCCATAAGTAATACCATAAAATATCAGAAGTCACATATTTGTTTTGTTTCTTCAGCACTACTCTGGATTGAACCTCACAATGGTAAGTCATAAATTAATTGTGGCAGCTGAGAAGTGATTGGTCTAGCAGTTCTTTCACACAATGACCAGATTACCACATTTAGGAATTCAAAACACTCTCAATAACTCAGTTTTGAAGATACATTTATAATTGGCATATATATATATTATTATTATATACATTTTATTTTATTTATTTATTTTATGTTTACATCAGGGCAGAATTCATAACACTGTCAAATATTAAATGAGATACAATTCTGAAATTGGATATTCATCTACAAAGTCTGGAAAATTAAATCATTTATGTTAATGAAGATTGGACATTCAGTGAGAATTTACAGTGGCTGTGTACAGTATCAGTTACAGTCAGATATTTTCATGCACTGCAGCCTCAATTTTTGGTATTTTAAATCCCTATGGATCATCTAATAGGGAAGGTCTGAATATGGGAGGAATGGGGTTTAATTTGTTTACAGTTCTTGACAAACCGACTGATTGACTTAACAATTAACTATTAGCAGAGTTCCTCAAATCCGGGCCTCGGGGTCCAGAGTGCTGCTGGTTATCTCTCCTACCAGGAAGTTTATTGCATTCACCTGGCATCCCAGGTCTTAATCAATCCCTGATTAGACAGCTAGAATGGAAACTACCTGGCAGAATAGAAAACCAGCAGTACTCTGGACCCCGAGGCCCGGATTTGAGGACCACTGGACTATAGGTTGCAGTGAAGCATCACATTGACTGATGTATAGACCAATCCCATTTGCAAACATTGCTGCACATGCTCAGAAACGGGTGGCAGAAAACCACTGAAGTGCTACGGAGTTGTACCAAACTTTGTGCTTAGCTAGCTAACTAGCTAGTTAAACAACTTCATGTCTTCATGTCTTGTAGAGAAATTTGGTCGGAATATTATAATGGTTTGTCTGTATCTTACGCAGAAAAATTCCCTTTCTGATGGAACTAACCTGCCAGATCCCTTCTCCCCTCCCTCCTGTCAGTGGCCATGTGATCCAACTAAATGGCCAGACATATATCTTATCTTATTGAGACACCTAGTGTATACACTATGGGAAAACCCAAGGTGTATTAGGTCATTAGATGAATATAATTATGTGATTTGTCGTCATGTTAAGAGGTACTGTACCTAGATTTGGTCAGGGATTTTTGTGTACCACCGACCTGACCTGACTCTTACCTAGGGGTTAAAGTGCTGCTGTGGCTCTGGGCTGTGCTGCTGTGGCTCTGAGGTTTACTGCTCTTTTATTTCGCTCCTTCTGTAGCTAGCTAGATGCTGACGATAAGTACCGCAGCCGCGACATCTGCACGCATGAAGCTGGAAGGGATGAGAACAGAAAAAGGATGTTGAGTGTGTGTGTGTGTGTGTGTGTGTGTGTGTGTATGTGTGTGGGGGGGGGGGGGGGGGGTCTGTGGGGTGACATTACTTTCTGATTTGTTGAGTGAGTATCTCGATGGTATCAGATGGAAGGAACGCCAGGCTGCAGCACACGAAAATGAACTCGCTTGACATTATTATGTATGAAACTGCCAATCAGATTTATTTACTTATTAATCGAAGGTGCCGGAACACTGTTCCGGATCGTTCCGGCCCACTAACCCCTGCTCTTACCTATGATGCATAACCATTAGCTTTCATGTTGATGGCCTGGTGTTTTGAGAGAGGCAGATAATATATAAACGTTTGTTAGGTCTTTAAATTTAATTTAAAGCCTAGATAGCTAAATGTAGTAGTAGTAGTAGAGTGGTAACAATCAGTGATGCTGACAAAGGATTGCTCTATTGGGAATAGGGGAGCTTTGTAGGATGTACCAATGATTTATCGCAGAGTTTTTAGATTAGATTGATTCCTGTAGCGCCACCATGAGGACAATTGGCTCCATGCTGTAGTGTGAACTTTGTATTGGCAACCATCTCCATCACCTCATCATCATTAGATGGTGAGTGCAAACAACAGAAAATAGGAAAATGTGCTGGCAAGCTATATGCGTGACTCAGAGGTTTTTGTTTATATATAGTCCAAAGAAATTCCTTCATTCCATTGCTATACCCGCATTATTGCCAACTTACTTAACGTTGTTCATAGATGATATCAGACGGCAAGCCAAATCCTTATTTATATCTATATTATAATACAGATATAATACAGAATGTGAAGAAAAAGAAGGCAAAAGGAATGTTTTATGATAGCTTCTTAAAGCCATGGTAAGAATGGAGACCACTCAGTAAGGTATGATATACCATTGCTTTTATTAATTAAAAACAAGCTAGAAACATAAACCGATGGGGGAGTGTACATTAATATATCGGCGTGTGGGAAGGGTGTTGTACACATTGACAATAGTGTGTGAGTAAATGTTGTGTGGTGCAGGAAATTGAAATAAACCAAAGATCAGCCAGGCCACATCAGGAAAAGACAGACAGATGGAAGGGACTCTTTTTATAGGCCCAGTCACAGCTTTCATCAGTCATCTGTCCTATTAACCCAACACAGTGGTTAATAAAAGACAAACAATAAATGGAAAGTCTAATTAAATACAGTGAAATACATTCACTATAGAAAAGACTTAGAGTGAGATGGTGCAGGCAGCTAGGTTTGTGAGATTTGTGAGATTTTTCTATTTTTAGTTCATATGCCAGTAACATTGATCATGTACAGGAAATATTTGATGATACCTTGGCCTGAAGAAACATATTGATATTGGTAACTATTGCATGTACATTTTTCTTAGAATTTTATGTGGTTGTTGTTGTTTCTAATATAAAATATCAGTAGCTTCAGGGGGGCTTTGCCTTAGTTTGCAGCCCCCAGACCCCTGTAAAGAAAATTCAGCTGAAATCAAAATTTCTCATTCTCATGCCTGTACATTGGTGAAAAACATGTCAACCCATTGTAAAAAGATTTCCAAAAATCATATATGATTATTCAGGAAGTTCAATGTTAGAACATAAACGCTTGTTGGCATTTCAAAACTAGGATAACTGAGTTGGCTGAGTTCTGTAGGAGGGAGTGGGTGAAAATCTCTCAAGGAAGATGCCAGAGACTCATCAGTGGCTATAGGAGACATTCACTATTTTTGCATTATTCCTATATAATATATGAAATAATCACAAACCTTCAAGCATGACTGTAGTTTTTATTTCTTTTCAGCTCTGTTTCTCTTCTTTTGTTTCCTTTGTGTTTGGCTTTTTGTTTTCAGGGTTGGAATTACACTATTTATATTTATGCATTTTTAATGTTCCTGAATTCACTTCTGGGAGGAAGATGAAGAGAATCTAGGTGGGAAATCCTGGTGCCTAGTGTAATTTTTTTATTGAGAATGTGTTGTATGCCCATAGATGGCTATTCTGTAATATAGACAATACACTGAAATACATCAGTTATAACTTATCCACATATGGGGTGATGGAAAAATCAACATGAAGCAAAACATCTAACCCCTTCACCCCCCAATTATCTCGCCAAAGGTGCCAAGCTGAATTACCTGCAGAAATGCAGAACAAGGTCATGCGCTTTGACTTTATTTTCTTGACTGCCAGTAACCAGAAGGTGCTGTAATCTTTTTGGTGTCAATGAGAGACTATTTGAGGTTTATTTAGTTTAGTTTCCCAACAACCTGAAAGTTTTTTGAGCATTCTAACACAAAAGCCATATTTTCTTGAATAGTTTTGTAAGAAAATTGTAGGCTTTTTCTGTACCAGACATATTTTTTATACATGCACACAGGGTTGATAGCCAGTGGCCAACTCTTCCTAATTGTGTGGTTGATAACCTATCCATTTGTGATTTGTATTTTATGCTGTCTTTGGTAACTGGAAATCATATCTGGGATGTGACACTATCAGTGTCTCATGGGGCAGCACAAAGGACATAACAGCAGCTTGCCCCGGAACCTGTAGGTTTGTTTATTTGAAACAACAAAACCAGAATGAAAGAATTAAATCACAATCCAGAGGTGAGGTTAGGGTTAGCCAAGAGTGGACCATGCTGCTCCACTCCTTGGCTTCTTCTCCCTGCAACTTCTCAGTCCTCTGCGTCAAGTCCCTGGAATGAGACTTTCCATTATTCAAAGTGATGAAAATCTCGCTCCCTTCCTTGAGCCCAGGGTTTTATGCAGTCCTCAGTTAAATCAGTTGGTGGCCGCTGGCAAGCACAGGTGGTGCCAGTTGGCCTGGATTGGAGCAGTGCTGGAAATTGGCTGGAAAGCCAGATGTCCCTGGTTCAAGTCCGACCATGGACACTGACCTGGTAATAACCACCCTTTTGAGGTGGGGCACGAATAGAGAAGGTGGACAGTGGGGCACGGCTCATCTGATACCATCAAAGAGCATATGACAAGCTGTAACTTAATGAAGTGCTGTGATTTCTGCATTTTAACAATTGGATATGAGCAATGGCTAATTGAAATTATAGCTCTGACATATATTTTACAATTACCTTTGCAGAACATGACCTGAGAAGCAACCAATTTATTCACTAACAACCAATCTGACCAACATGGCAACTATGGAGTGTTGTTTCCTTGAACGGCAAGCAAATTAAAACATTTTGCATAAATAATGGATTCTAATCTCTTCATTTTTCCCTCCATAGGCCTTGTACAACTCGATCAAGAACGAGAAGCTGGAATGGGCCGTGTAAGTACTCCACTGTACACTACCTTAGAATAGTAGTTTCCCCTAGTTCTGGGAATATGTTTTCTTCATATAAATGTCTGAATCACATTTTTAAAAATGTACTGTAGGATCGGCAGTGTTTATGTACTGTCAGATGCTAAGCTAAGGTAGATGTGAATAAGGGGAGGGAAATACCAATGAAGGGAGTTGCACATTCAAAGCCTTGCAAGAGGGAACCAACCATAGTTCACACATCTCAGATTCTACATACTGAATTGTTGAATAATCGCTTAACCAGTCTGTGGACGGTTCCCATAATTATGCATCTCAAATGTACAGTTGAGGTCGAAAGTTACATACATCAAGTTCACTGTCTCTTTTAACAGCCCGGAAGCTTCCGGAAATTGATGTCATGACTTTAGAAGCTTAGGATTGGCTAATTGTCATTATCGGGAGTCAATTGGGGCGTACCTGTAGCTGTATTTTAGGGCCCTTCAGACCCATTGTCTTTTTGCTTGTCATCATGGAAAATCTAAAGACATCAGCCAAGACATTAAAAAAAAATATTATAGACTTTCACAAGTCTGGTTTCTTCTTGGGAGCAATTTCCAAATGTTTGAAGGTACCACGTTTATCTGTACAAACAATAGTACACAAATATAAACACCACGGGAGCACACAGCCATTGCATCGTTCAGGAAGGAGACGTGTACTGGCTCCTACAGATGAACGTATGTTGGTGAAAAGGTTCAAAAGCATCCCAGGACAACAGTCAAGGAACTGGTAGTATCTACATCCACAGTAAAGAGAGTGCTGTATCATCATAACCTGAAAGGCTGTTCCCCAAGGAGGAAGCCACTACTCCAAAACTGGCATAAAAAGGCAAGATGAGCACTGTGACAAAGATCTTACCTTTTGGAGGAATGTTTTCTGGTCAGATGAGACACAAATAGAACTGTTTTGCCATAATGATCAACGTTATGTATGGAGGAAGAAGGGTGAGGCTTGTAACCCAAAGAACACCATCCCAACCGTGAAGCACGGGGGTGGCAGCATCATGTTGTGGGGTTGTTTTACTGCAAGAGGTACTGGAGCACTTCATAAAATTGATGGCATCATGAAGAAGGAGAATTATGTGGATATTTGAAACTTCATCTGAAGACATCGGCCAGAAAGCTAAAGCTTGGACGTAAATTTCAGCAGGGCAACGATCCTAAGCATACCTCCAAAATGGTAACAAAATGGCTTAAGGACAACAAAGTAAAAGATTTGGAGTGGCCATCACAAAGCCCTGACCTTAACCCAATAGAAAATCTGTGGGCTGAAATGAAAAAGCGGGTTCGTGCAAGGCCCACAAACCTGAATCAGTTCTGCGAGTTCTACGAGTTCTGCCAGGAGGAATGGGCCAAAATTCCGAAATTGTGGAAGCTTGTGGAAGGCTACCCCAAGCTTTTGATTTAAGTTAAACAATTTAAAGGCAATGCCACCAAATATTAACAAAGTGTGTGTAAACCTTTGACCCACTGGAATTCTGATATTGTGAATTTAAAGTGAAATAAAGTAAAGCAGTTCTGTGGTCGAAAACACCTTGTTAATGAGGGAGGTCAGAGGAGAATGGCCAGACTGGTTCAAGCTGACAGGAAGGCAACAGTAACCATGCGTTACAACAGTGGTATGCAGAAGAGCATCTCTGAACGCACAACACATCAAACCTTGAAGTGGATAGGCTCCAGCAGCAGAAGACCACAACGGGTTCCACTCCTATCAGCTAAGAACAGGAAACTGAGGCAACAGTGGGCTCAGGCTCACCAAAACTGGACAGTTGAAGATTGGAAAAATGTCGCTTGGTCTGACGTATCTCGATTCAGGCTGGTGGTGGTGATGCAATGGTGTGGGGGAATGTTTTCTTGGCACACATTAGTCCCCTTTATACCAAGTGAGCATTGTTTAAATGCCACAGCCTACCACAGTATTGTTGCATGTGCCTCCCGTTATGGCCAGTCTACCCATCTTTTAATGGCTACTTCCAGCAGGATAACGTGCCATGTCACAAAGGACACTGTGGCGGACTGGAGGGAAGGTGGGGGAGGCTTAATTGGATCCAGGAGAGAGGTAAGTTGGTGGACTGCTTCTTTCCTGGATTCGGTACCAGCTGCAGCCAGTTGAGCCTGATTGCAGCTGGGGCCTTTTTAACGTGTGTGTGAATGCGTGAGTGTGTACGCGCGGATGGAGGATCTGGTCGGCTGTGTCTGAGCGGAGCGGAGAGACGGGGCCAGCACCGGCGGGAGAGACGGAGCGGGAGCGGGCAGTCTCCTGCCGCGGCGCCCAGCGGAGGTCGGCGGAGGCGCAGTCGGGAGCCGCCTGCAAGGGCTGACCAGTCGGGGTTGGGGCGGGATGCCCCTGGAAGCCTGGCAGGCTGGGGCAGCCTTGGGGCTCCGCGGCTGGCCCACCGGGACCGAAGGAGGGCGCCGGCAACACGCTGCCGTCAAGACCCGGGGACGAGTTTATTGTGGATTGTGTGGACAATAAAACAGCCTGCTGGCCATTTAACTCTCCCCCACCTATGTCTCTGTCTGTCACGGACCCTGGTAATGTGGCATCCCGGTAACGTTGCCACAGACACGTCATCTCGAAGCTGGTTCCACGAACATGACAAGTTCAGTGTACTCCAATGGCCTCCACAGTCACCAGATCTCAATCCAATAGAGCATGCATTCGCAGCATGAATGTGCAGCCGACAAATCTGCAGCAACTGCGTGATGCTCTCATGTCAACATGGGCCAGAATCTCAGGAATTCTGGCCCAAAAGTTTGCAGCAACTTGTTGAATCCAACTAGATGCTAGTACTAGTACCCAGTACTAGAAAGGTGTACCTAATAATGTGGACACTGAGTGTATATCTCTTTCTTTGTGTGTGTTATAACACACTGAATGATTAGATAGTTGACAGCTGAAATGTGAGCTGTAAATACTATAAGAAAACATAACATAGAATGACAGTCTGTTGTCTTTAATAGTAATAAATAATGAAGCTGTCATGTCATAGTTAATCTACAAAATTAGAAAGGCCTCAGCCACTGGTTGTCACCATTGATTTGTTTGGGTTAAGAGGAATTGGCAAGTCTGTGTGCCTGCAACACTGGTTTGAGTAGCTGATACTGTAAATTACAGAGGAATAGAGAGTTATATATAGTTAGATACCCTGCTTCACACACAAATTTCTAGTCAAGTCTAGTCTTCACTAAATTAATAGGTCAGTCATTATTTATTGCCATTTACATGATAATTGATCAATTGATCATTGATCAATTGATCATTGATTTAATTGATCAAATTATATTTAGCCATCTCAATGGACAACAGGATTTCTAATAGCCTAACATACTAGTACAGTGCCTACTGACACACAAGGGACAGGACAACAGTACTTTACATACAATGTAAAGCACTGTGTCGAGCAGCATGACAGCTATATGCAACAATCGTGGTCTTTTGGAGGGCTCGATTCTATCCTTTAGTTTTGATTGTTTCTAGTTTGTATTAACGACCTATAGTAGCTGCTGCATCCTCATCAATCCTTTTCTTTTTACTAAGAGTCCAGCTTGCTCTTGGCACATAAAAATGTTTCTTCACTTCTTCACTAGTTGTAGCAAATGCTCTTCTAGCCAAAAATCTCAAAATCGTTCCACCGTTACCAACCTGCCATTACGGGTCTAAGGCGCATACCATTAACCCAATTTAGAGAGTGGATGTACATCGATACCTGAATACATTATCAGATATACAGATAGTGGAATGTATGTACAGAAATGTGTCCAGATGTGCAAATGTGCATTGTAAGCAATTCACATTAGCGAATTTGCAGATGGAGGTAACATATGTAGAAGGATGAGGCAAAGGCTGAAGATGTTGTGCAACTGCCTCAGCTCACCATAGAGGGGATGGGGACTAATCTACCACAGAGCCAGCCTTTAACCAGTTTGTCAATCCAGTCTACAACAGAGCCACCCTTTTAACCAGTTTGTCAATCCAGTTTACAACAGAGACAGTGTTTAACCAGTTTATTTTACCAGTCTTCAACAGAGCCAACCTTTTAACTTGTTAATCCTGCCTGCATCCCAGCAGTGTGCCAGCCAACAGATTGCTAGAACATGTGGAGTAGTCTGTTGCATACCTTGCAAGACCAGAGTCTACTCTACCCTTTCTTGTTCAGCTGCCCACGTGGAATAAAGCAACCAATAATCAATAAAAAGGATTGTTCTGCTAAAACAATATGTTCAGCTTCCCTGGTCGTCTGTGACAATGGTGAACAGAAAAGAGTTGTCTGAGGATGTCAGAAAAACTATTATCACCAAATATAAGCATTCACAAGGCTATAAGGCCATCTTTAAAGACCTCGGTATTCCTGTTTCCACAGTTCACAATGTTATTAAGAAGTTTGCTGCTCATGGAATTGCTCATGCTCGATGGGGGGCAGGTTACTCACCTCGTAAGAACAAAGGAAATTTTCACACCAGCGTGCCATATCGCAGTTCACACCAGACCCATGTGGGGAGCACCATGGAGTAATGGCTTTCAATTTCATTGGAAGACCAGCTAAGACTGATGACATTAAATGGGATTTTACTGGCCATTCATATGTCCTAGGACAAGTTTCATTGGTTCTTTGCCTAGCTTAACTCCTCCCAATTTATGCCCATAGGCTAGGCTATAGATTACTTTTATCATAGCCATTTCAAAATCAGACGATTAGTTGTTTATTACATTAACTCTTGGCAGCACATAATTAGTGTACCCCCAACCCCAAAAAAGCAGTAGGCAATATTATGTCTATAAAAGTGGTTTATTGCATTTACAAAAAAGTGACAGTGCAAGGAACAAAAAGTAAGTGAAATAAAAATAAATGAATACATAAACATGTGCAAAATAGTGAAAGTAAGTGGGTGAACACACAAATACATACAGAGAACACTGCAATGCAAATATAAAAAAGTGGAAAAAAATAAATAAATAAAATAAACAAAATGATAAAAGAATGGCTTAAAGTTGGGATCTAAATCAGGTGAGCCGGTCTGGGCTGACCTGGTCTGAAAAGGCGATGGCTGTGTAGGTAGATAGACGTTAGATAGGACTGGCATGGTTCTAACATTACGACTCAATATCAGCCTTTAACACCAGGCTGATTTTGAAAGGTTTTGCTCACCTGTGATAACATCCACATCCATCCACAACTAGCCAAGCTTAAGACTCACCACCATGTTTGGACAGTGTGGCCATCTAGTCGATGGCGCCGGCCTCTTGGAGGGGGGAGAGATTATATCCGTGTCATTGCGGCGCTTGTTACTCACCTCAATTGCATGCATCGTGTATCCATTGCATCAAGTCGTCCATTGATTTTCCCTACATGGTCACAGGTCACTCAAAGTCCGTCCAACTCTTCCAATGGCAGCCATGACCAAATTCGCATCTAAATGCCCCGAGCTACTAGGGCAAATCGGAGTGGCATCAGCTGACCGAACCGATGTCGGGGTGGTCAAAAGACTACAAGGAGCCATTCCAAAATCTCTTGAAAAAAATCTTCTAGTAAATCTGGGAGATCATCTTTGAATAAAACACATTGTTGCAATCAAGTTTGCAACATTGTTGAAAAGAGTTTGCACCTTGAAACAAGCAAAGAAAACCCTCCCGCAAATTTTGATATTTTAACCTAGGCTGCTCTTATTTCATAGCCTAGGTTACTTGGTTCTCTGTGGCATCTGACTGCCTGGCTATTAGGCTATGTGAGGTCGTGATTATTAGCCTAATGCAGCGCATGTCAGCGGCATTGAAATGGGGAGAGAAAGACACACAACCTCCAGTAGTCTAATATATTTTGATAGCATTATAACCAGGCTATTCATAGCCTATTTTATATTCAGTGCATGTATCAGGTCTACTCCGTATAGTCCAGTGTCAACCTTTTTTTAATCAGGTAGAATGTAACAAGGATGCGGTCAATGTTGTCACATGAGTATCCGAGATTATCCGAGAGATTTGAAACAAGCAGGCAATAGTTTGGCATACTAGACTGCAAGGCTCGTATAGCCTGTTATGCAGCATGATATGGCTGCATGTGCAAAGTTTTTCTGACCACCAAATAGAGCGCAACAGTGACCGCCCACTTTTTTTTACGGCTCTGGTTCTGGAAGTAAATTTCCCATTCATTTACTCCATAGACATTTCAGAAAATCCTTATATAAAAGAGTTTTAAGGCTGGAACCAAGCCAACCAGCTAGACGATGAATCGTGACCATAAAACATTTGATTCTGAGCAAAAAAAAGATAGGAAAACGGAAGAAAAGGCAAAGGTACAAGACTGTGTACATAATTATTTTATGAAGTGAAGGAACTACTCATCCCATAAACCATTGCGAATGATACTTTTCCAAAAACTTCCAAACTAACGATAGTTTAGCGCGCTTCTTCTTGAATTTAACATTTGTCAATGGTATAGTGTTGATATTGTTGTTGTTTTGTGTGCGTATATATAGTGTTTCATATAGTATAGTGTAAAGTGTTGTCATCGACATGGTACAGTGATTCTTTCCAGCTGCATAGGATAAGCAGCTAGCTAGGTTACGTTAGTAGCTAACGTTAACGTTAGCTGACAAGACGTTCGCGGGTGCGGTAAACATTTCCATGGTAACAGCGAGCTCCACCAATCAGAGACGTCGCTGTTACACTTTAGGATTGTGGGTAGTGTAGTACTTCTCCATGACATCGCAAATAAAACATGTTTTTCTCAAAACAAGGTTGATATCATACGGACTTGTGGCTTCTACAGGAGCATACACTATCGTTTCACAATCTACTAGCTTGTGGTAAGTCTACATTGGATGGTTACGACATTATGGCTAATAATCAAAATCCCTATGCAGAATATGAATGGGATTTTCACTTCTGGAACCACACTGTTGAGCTCTATAGGCTATCTTATCAATTCTGCCAGAGAGAAAAAAGTTCACCCCCTAAGCAAAATGTCAGCGAGACAAATGTGTAGGTCTTAACCATGGTTGCTTTCACCCTGTCCCTAATCGTCTTGTTTGAATTTGAATACCCAACCAGTGTTTCATTTACATGTGAAAGGCTACTCTAGGACTCGACGTGTTGGAAGGGGAGGGGGGAGAGTTTTCGGCTGGACATTCCAAGTCAATTCGCAATTCGCGTGAAGTGACGCATAATCTGATGTTCCACGGTGTCAGACGTCACCGTTCTCACCTGGATATCTTCCTTTTCGTGCAGTGGTAGTAGTAGTTGCTGTAGCAGTAATAGCAGTAGTAAAAGTAGTATCAGAAGTAGTAATAGTAGTAATAGTAACAGTGGTAGTAATAGTTGTAGTAGTAGCAGTAGTAGTAGTAGTAGTAGTAGCAGTAGTATAATACCTTGTATTAGTAGTAGTAGTAATAATAGTAGTAGTAGTAGTAGCATTAGTAACAGTAGTAGGAGTAGCATTTGTAGTAGTAGTAATAGAAAGATTCTTCCGCTATTCATTTATGGTTTTTTTTAGATTTTTTTATTTTCATAAAAGGATGGACCAGAAGTACAAAAATAAGTATTAATCCATAAATTCCCACCCCAACCCACCAGTCACTTCCCCATTCCCCACCTCTACCCACCCCCCCCCCCCCCCCCTACCGAAAAAGTATTATTCATAATACAATTATAATAATATTAATCAATTAAAAAAATATAAAAATTTGAGATATCAGTTCTCATCGGACAGCAAAGTCACATTTACAACCACTTCTCACGATGTCAGCTAAGACTGATGATGTTAAATGGGATTTTACTGGCCATTCATATGTCCTAGGACAAGTTTCATTGGTTCTGTGCCTAGCTTAACTCCTCCCAATTTATGCCCATAGGCTAGGCTATAGATTACTTTTATCATAATGTAGTCTATTCATTCTGTAATAGCCATTTCAAAATCAGATGATTAGTTGTTTATTACATTAACTCTTGGCAGCACATAATTAGTGTACCCCCAACAACAAGGAACAAAAAGTAAGTGAAATAAAAATAAATGAATACATAAACATGCAAAATAGTGAAAGTAAGTGGGTGAACACACTCAAACACATACAGGGAACACTGCAATGCAAATATAAAAAAGTGAAAAAATTAAAAAATTAAAAAATAAACAAAATGATAAAAGAATGGCTTAAAGTTGCAATCTAAATCAGGTGAGCGGGTCTGGGCTGACGGTCTGAAAAGGCGATGGCTGTGTAGGTAGATAGACGTTAGATAGGACTGGAGTGGTTCTAACGTTACGACTCAATATCAGCCTTTAACACCACCATTGCTATTATTCATAATACAATTATAATAATAATATCAATTATAGTAATATTAATCATTGAAAAAAAGAACAAAATTTGAGATATCAGTTCTCATCGGACAGCAACGTCACATTTACAACCACTTCTCACGATGTCAATAACTGAGTGGGTGGCAAAAAGAAAAAGGGGCAGACATATTTAGGAAAAGAAAAAACAATATTGACCATTGTAAATAATAGACAGTAAAGACTCCATTCATAAGCACAGCAACGTTCCAATTTTAGACAATATTCCGGACAAGATATGATCACACAGATATCAACCTATGACTACTTCTATCCTAGTAATAGTTTGAAAGTAAGATGTGATTTCTATTTCCAAAATAAAAGGATACATTTCTCTGCAAAGTATGTTATAATGATTAATAGTCTACATATTTTGGAGTCTAATAAAAGATTGGGTAAGGCATTTAGTAAATAAAAACATGGATGTAAGTAAACCTCTATTTCTAAAATAGATTTGATAAATACACTACCGCTCAAAAGTTTGGGGTCACCAAGAAAATGGCATGTTTTCCATGAAAATTCAAACTCAAACTTTACTTTCGTCAAAGAATCCTCCATTTGCAGCAATTACAGCCTTGCAGACCTTTGGCATTCTAGCTGTCAATTTGTTGAGGTAATTTGAAGAAATTTCACCCCATGCTTCCTGAAGCACCTCCCACAAGTTGGATTGGCTTGATGGGCACTTCTTACGTACCATACGGTCAAGCTGCTCCCACAACAGCTCAATAGGGTTGAGATCTGGTTACTGCGCTAGCCACTCCATTTTAGACAGAATATCAGCTGACTGATCTTCCCTAAATAGTTCTTTGCCCATCTTAATCTTTTCCTTTTATTGGCCAGTCTCAGATATGGCTTTTTCTTTGCTACTCTGCCTAGAAGGCCAGCATCCTGGAGTCGCCTCTTCACTGTTGACGTTGGGACTGGTGTTTTGCAGGTACCATTTAATGAAGCTGCCAGTTGAGGACCTGTGAGGCGTCTGTTTCTCAAACTAGAGACTCTGATGTACTTGTCCTCCTAGCTCAGTTGTGCACCGGGGCCTGCCTTCTCTTTCTATTCTGGTTAGAGCCAGTTTGCGCTGAGATCTCCAGTTTCTTGGCAATTTCTCACATGAAATAGCTTTCATTTCTCAGAACAAGAATAGACTGACGAGTTTCAGAAGAAAGTTATTTTTCTTCTGGCCATTTTGAGACCATAATCGAACCCACAAATGCTGATGCTCCAGACACTCAACTAGCCTAAGGAAGGCCAATTGTATTGCTTCTTTAATCGGTACAACAGTTTTCAATGATCAATTAGCCTTTTAACACGATAAACTTGGATTAGCTAACACAATGTGCCATTGGAACACAGGAGTGGTGGTTGCTGAAAATGGGCCTCTGTATGCCTATGTAGATATTCCATTAAAAATCAGCCATTTCCTGCTATAATAGTCATTTGCCACATTAACAATGTCTAGACTGTATTTCTGATCAAATTTTAATGTTATTTTAATTGAAAAAAATTGTGCTTTTCTTTAAAAAATAAGGAAATTTATGAGTAACCCCAAACCTTTGAGCGGTAGTGTATATGAATAGAATTCCAGAAGCTCTTTAATAATTCACATTGACAAAACACATACATATACATGTCCCGTTGCTGACTTTACAGCTCGATAGTTTCTCTTTGGAGAATTTATGCATACTTATCAGAGTAAGATATTTTATTTGTTAATAATAATAATAATAATAATAATAAGAAGAAGAAGAAGAAGAAGAATAGTGCCTTTCAAGGTACTCAAGGCACTTAACAATGATGAGAGAGAGAGAAAAACTAGACTAAATGAGAGAAAAAAAGAACAACTAAGCTAAAAGGGTGGGGAGACAAACAAAAGACAAAAAAGGACCAAGAAGGACAGGGCCGCAGTTCAGCAGCTGGCCCCAAAGGCCTGGCTGAAGAGGAAGGTCTTCAGCTGCTGTTTGAACAGTTCAATGGACCCAGCATTGTGGATATCCACAGGGAGCGAGTTACAGAAGGTGGGGGCAGTCACACTGAAGACTCTGTCCCAAAGAGTCCGCAACCTGGTGTGTGGGGTGGTGAGCAGTCCCGTGTTGGAGGAAACAGAGATTAGAGGGTGTAGGTATGGAGGAGATGTTAATGGTTAATGTTAATACATATACATGGCAGTAGAAAAGCATTTAGAATTGGTACTGTGTATGTTAGTACTGCACAAGTTACATTGTAGATAAAGAAAAAGAACGAAAAAAGGAGGAATAAAAATAACGAATAATAATAGTAAAACAAACAAAAAACAAAAGAAAAGAAAATACAAAACAAAAACGAGGGAGAATGAAATAGGATATTACAAAATTATTATATTTTTAGAATTGTATTATTATGTAATATTATTTATAATAATATATTATAATTGTTGTTATGGTCAATCAGTACTATTATAGTCCAAATAAATAAAACGGTCAGAAAGCTGCCCCACCTCATCGCACTTAATGTAGTTGAAATTTATTTATTTATTTATATCATGAGAAGGGGGTGTTGGTGATTTCCATTTAAGCAATATCAGCCGTCTCACTAGTCGGGTGACAAAGGTCCACTTTGAGGTCCACCTTGAGTTTAGGGAGTTATAATATGGATGGAGTAACCCCAAATAATGCAACAACGGTTTATGGTTTGATAGATGTTCCGGTTATTTTGGACAATGTGTTAAATATCTCTGTCCAATAGTTATAAAAGGATGGATAAGACTAGAACATGTGTATGAGGTTTGCAGGCCCTCATTATGTTTAGCCCCTTTCAATTATATTAAGACTCTCTGGGAAGAGTATGTGGGAGAGGAAATTCCAGGGGAACTCTAAGAGGAGGCTAAGAGCCGAGTTCATGGGTCATCTTTCTGTGCCATGCACAGTCTCATTCAATGCAAAATTACTAATTGGGTGAAAGGAGGAGCAATCAAGGGGATCTTTGTTCTTCTTCAGAATGAGTGAGATTGAGGCCTGAGTGAGTGTTTGAGGTAGACTGTGGGATTTAAATGATTCGTTCAACATGTCTATTAGGATGAGAGGATAGTTTGTTCAGAAATCTCCTATACAATTTGGCAGGGAAGCCATCTAGTCCTGGGCATTTACCACAAATTTAGCAGCTGTGGTAATTTTAGCTCTTCGGTGGTAATTGTTTACCCCAGTTCTTCAGCTAGGACAGGATTGATAGAAGGAATGTCTAGCATGTTGAAGAAACTCAACATTAGAGGGGTCAATAGTATGTTCAGATGTATACAGAGACATAATATTTCTTAAATGTGTTGTTAACCCTCCTCTTATCTTTGGGGTCAATTTGACCCCATTCAATGTTTAATGTCTCTAAATAAATGCTTGACATTTTTTTTATTCATATAAATTTGAAACCTTTCCTAAATTAATGGGGACAACTGGGTAAACATACAATTAACATGATGATATGTTTTCAATGTCCTGTGCACATCGGTGCGCATCGGTGTTCTTTGGTGTCAATTTGACCCCAGGCTGTTTTAGCTGTATAAAATCTTTTAAAATTGAACATTTTACACACATTTGTTTTGGCTGATACTGAGGTCACTATCACATGCAATTTTATAATCTTCAAAAAACTTCCCTATGCTTTAGGGCCCTAACCTAACATAACCATACCTGTACTAGTGTGAGAACTCCTGATAGTTCACACGACATGGGGGAGGGGAAAACATAATTCCTACGAGAACTTTGATTTTATTTGGTTCCAGTGAGGACATTGATAGTTCACAAGACATGGGGGAGGGGCAAAGATATAAAAGGCACAGCAGCCTTCTAAACCAACCTTGGTGCTCTGTGTCCTCTCTCTTTATGCTCTCTCTCAATTGAAAATGACCTCTAAGCAAAAGTCAATGAGGTTTTGTCACAGCTCTTTGACAGCGCAAGTGACATAGAGGAGAATGTGTCTGACACTGAGGAGAATGTTGAGGAGGACCCTGATTATGAGCCATCCTCCTCTGATGAGAATGAGACCCTTGGGGTTGACCCTCCTGTTGTCTCTCAACCACCAGCAGATTCTGTTCTCTCTCAGCCTCCAAGAGTGGACACGTTAACAACAGGGTAGACTTATTGCTGCTAACGTGATCAAAATGGTTCCAGGCCCCACCAGATACGCTGTCAGCCATGTCCAAGACATAAAATCAACATTTGAGCTCTTCATAACACCATCAATAGAAAAGGATATACTTGTGATGACAAACTTAGAGGGGAGGCGTGTGTATGGGGACAGTTGGAAAGACTTGGATGTGACCCACTTGCAAGCCTACATTGGGTTGCTCATTTTGGCAGGAGTGTACAAGTCAAAAGGCGAAGCAACAGCAAGCCTTTGCAGACACTGGGAGGGGATATATTTCCAGCTACCATGTCTGTGAAGACATTCCACATTTTCTCCCGCGTCATACGCTTTGATGTCAGAGAAACAAGGCAGGGCCGACGAGAGCGTGACAAACTCGCAGCAATGTATGGAACAATCTTTTTTACAATTACAATCCAGGCCCCCACGTGACTGTGGATGAATGTCTGGTTGCATTTCATGAGTGCTGTCCCCTCAGACAATACATACCAAGGAAACCAGCCAAATACGGTATCAAAATATAGGCAGCGTGTGATGCACAGTCCAGCTATGCCTGGATTATGCAGGTGTACACTGGGAAATCCCCTGGGGAAGCACCTGAAGAGAATCAGGGCATGAGGGTAGTACTAGACATGGCCGAAGGACTGAATGGTCATAACAACATTAACATTACATGTGATAATTTTTTCACATTGTACGCCCTGGGTGAGGAACTGCTGAAAAGGAAGCTTACCATGTTAGGAACAGTAAGAAAAAACAAGCGGGTGCCACCCTCTGAGCTTCTTGCGATGAAGAACAGGAAGGTAACATCTTCAATGTTTGCCTTCACTGACAGAGCCACTGTCGTCTCCTATTGCCCCAAGAAAGGGAAAAATGTCTTGCTGATGAGCACCATGCACAAAGATGTTGTCCTGAGCACCAGAGAAGACATAAAACCACAAATGGTCTTGGACTACAACGAGACAAAGAGAGGGGTTGACAACCTGGACAAGGTCACAGCCACATACAGCTGCCGACACATGACTGTCCGTTGGCCCCTAGTCATTTTCTTCAACATCATTGATGTGAGCGCCTACAAATGCCTTTGTAACAACAACACTGTTAGTGTAGCCAAAGTGAGTTCTACCGCTACTCTCTGTGACTGAGCACAGTGTGAGGAGGGCTCTGACAAGGGTGAACACCAGGAAAGCTGCAGGTCCAGATGGCATATCTGGGCGAGTACTGAAGACCTGTGCTAATCAGCTAGCTCCAGTGTTCACCACAATATTCAACATCTCCCTGGCTGAGTCCGTGGTCCCCGCCTGCTTCAAGAGATCTACTATTGTCCCTGTGCCCAAGAATGCTTCTCCAGCATGCTTGAATGACTACCGACCGGTGGCCCTCACCTCGGTGGTCATGAAATGCTTCGAGAGGCTGATAAAGGACTACATCTGCGCCTTCCTCCCTTGCTCCATGGACCCGCTGCAGTTTGCTTATCGTCCAAACAGATCCACGGATGATGCTGTCTCCCAGGTACTGCACACCACACTCTCTCATCTCGACAGCCAGAAGGAGGGCTATGTGAGACTGCTGTTCATTGATTATAGTTCAGCTTTCAACACCATAGTCCCCACCAGACTGGCTGGCAAGCTGATTGAGCTGGGACTGAACACCCCCCTGTGTGCCTGGATCCTGGACTTCCTGACCGCCAGGCCCCAGGTGGTCAGGGTGGGCAGACACACCTCCAACCCCCTCACCCTGAACACAGGATCCCCCCAGGGTTGCGTCCTCAGCCCCCTACTGTACTCCCTGTACACACATGACTGTGTGGCCAGGTTCAGCTCCAACTCCATCATCAAGTTTGCGAATGACACAGTGGTGGTGGGCCTGATCTTAGACAACGACGAGAAGGCCTACCTGGAGGAAGTTGCTGATCTGTCACTCTGGTGCCAGGACAACAGCCTCCTCTTGAATGTCACCAAAACTAAGGAGCTGATTGTGGACTTTAGGAGGACACAACAACAGAGGACGTACACTGTGGATTAATGGGACTACTGTGGAGAGGGTGAGCAGGTATAAATACCTGGGAGTGCACATCACCGAAGATCTGACATGGACAATACACACAGACACTCTGGTGAGAAAGGCAAGGCAGCGCCTTTTCCACCTCAGGCAGCTATGGAAATTCAAAGTCTCTAGGAGGTTCCTTCAGTCCTTCTACTCTGGAGCTGTAGAGAGCATCCTGACAGGAAGCATCACTGCCTGGTTTGGCAACAGCTCCGCTCAGGATAGGAGGGCTCTGCAGAGAGGGTTGTGCGTTCGGCTGAACGCACTATTGGAACTACACTCCCCACCCTGCAGGACTTATACACCAGGAGGTGCAGAACCAGAGCCTGTAGGATCATGAAGGATCCTCACCACCCCAACAACGGACTGTTTCAGCTGCAAGCGCCTCCGCAGTCACGCTGCAAAAACCGAGAGACTGAGACGGAGTTTCTTTCCTCAGGCCATCAGGACTGTGAACTCCGACCTCACCAGGGCCCCCACCAAGACCCACACACTGCCCCTCTTATGCACACACACACACACACACACTTAAGTAACGACTACACATAATTTATATTATATTACATACATACAATTTCTCATATTACTATATTTTTATAATGCTCTACTGTAAATATTGTGGGGGGGTTTTAAATTGTAAATAGTGTGAACTTGTTGCCCTTTGCACAATCCTGTTGAGCATTGCCACTTTTTCATTTCACTGCACACCCCGTGTGTATATGTGACAAATAAAGTTCTTGAATCTTGAATCTTGAATCTTGTAATATGGAGCGAAATAAACAAGGACTGGAACAGCGGAAAACTGAGTCGAAGGAGGATTTTCCCGAAGCAGCTGGGTTACGCGCTGGTGAAACTTCATATCGAGAGAAGATGTTGCCTTCCAAGAGCATCAACAGCTGCTGCAGCTGTTGTGAAGGACATCCAAACGACGATACACACCTCAACTCCAGTGGTTCAAACAGCACGCAGGAAACGTGGCAGGTGCCAGGTCTGTCCCAACAGAAATGACTCCAAGACCAGCAACACGTGTGTGTGAAATGCAAGAAATATGTCTGCAAGGAGTACGCACACACTCTCTGCACATCATGTGCACAGTAGTGTAGACAAAGGCTGGACTGTACCTTCTGGTGGCCTGTGGGAAAAATAACTAAACTAGTTCTGGTGACTACAATGCCTACATTACATTTTTATTGGTGAAAATAAAAAATAAAGTAAAAAAGAACTGTTATGTGTTCCTTACTGATGTTCTGATGATAATGATGATGTTCTGTTTTATAAATAAAATCCTTCTAAATGTTTCAAAGTGTGTTTGTTTTTCCTGGGGTCAAATTGACCCCGAACATAATACATGTTACTATCCTTGATAACAGAATTGTTTTTCCTTTTCAAATGTTATAAATAACAAAAATCTGTACTCAGAAACAATATAAAGCCATTAAAACACCAAAAAGGTATTCTGGATGTATAAGGTGGGGTGAGGAGGAGGAGTTATGATTTTTTAGTTATTTAAGTGGTATTTAGATAGTCAACAAAGAGACATAAAGTACCTGGCACATAAACTTGGGTAACAATTTCAATTACAATCATCTGGAGGTTTAAATTGCTGGGGTCAAATTGACCCCAAGGATAAAAGATGTTAGTAAATTTGAGGATAACAGGAGGGTTAATTTATTAGGGTCTATTGTTACCGGAGGCAGTTCAGATCTGAGGAATTTGATCAGACGACGATATCTGCCTTATTGTTATGCTAGTAGTTTTCTGGCCTTATCGCCAAGTAGCTTTTCTCTCTGAAGCCCTTTCTCGTAAGCTGTGTAACACTTATAATGAAGTCAATTTGTTGGGAAACAAAAGTCCTCATTTTAAAGTGAACGTGTATTGAGGTGCCATTGTGTATGTGTCCTTTCAAATTCTTTAAAATGCACATTCATGGTGACTAGAGTGTGGTCAGATATTATAATTGCATTGTATGAGCATGATGTTACAGATGGGAGAATTCTATCATCAATCAAGAAATAGTCAATTCGGCTGAATGTGTGATGAACATGGGCGCAAAAGGAATATTCTCTTTTGGAGGGATTAAAGAAGCGCCAAGTATCTGAGACGGCAAAATCCTTCATGAAGGATGTTATTTTGGCAGACCTTGAAGGTGTACTGATGTTGGTAGAGGAGCAGTCCAATTTGGGATTAAGCCAACAGCTGAAGTCTCCTCCTAAGACGAGGTAGTGTGAGGACATATTGGGCAGTTTTTTGCTTTTTTGCTTCTCTTTTTAGGTTTGGCACAGATGCATTTAACATACTACATCTACAAGGTAGAGCATGTTGTAAATGTCTGCCAATGCTGTTATATTCATGAGTTGTTTTTTTTCCTTTTTTAAACACACAATAATAACAACAAAGCTCAGTACTGAACATTGGGCTGGATGACCCAAAAGTAGAGAAATAGGATTCACATGCAAAACCACCCCAAAAATATTGTATGTAATGCAACACTTCAGCCCAATAAGCCTGGATTTTAGGGCAGGACCAGATACAATGAGTGTAAATCCCTATTGAGATTTTATATTTCAGAGTGGTGAAAACTGGGGGTTCATTTTGTGCCTTTGGCAACATGTAAACAAGAATCTTGCAATAGTCTAGTACGGTTACACATGGATATTTTCTTTGCACATTCCCAGATCAGATCCCATTCTACCTCATCAATGTTTCTAGTAAGTTTGCTCTGCTAAGTCTGTTTAAATTTTGCATATCCCCCTCATCAGTTAGGCTTAAAATATGATAGACACGATTTATGGATTTCTTAGTTGGACCCAGAATAAGATGCTGCTCTAATGCTGAGGTTGTGGCATTGATGTTAAGAGTGAGTTGTTTTCCTGGTAATGAAATCCCACACTGACCATTCAACAGGGTCAAAAACCTCGCCATCTCGGGAAATTACCATATTATCAGCTTCTTGTGCTTAAGCCCTCAATAGCCTTTTGATTTTCTACCTTTAATGAAACCTGTTTTAACCTCTCTAATCATAAACGGCAAAGCCCTCTCTAAATGCAATGCTAGTATTTTAGAAAACAATCTTAGATTGTAGGGAGTGTTAACCCTGAAAAAAAGGCTTCCATCTTTTCTGTAGCTCCCACTGCCATATACAACTGAGAATAGAACTGTCTAAATGTGTTATTAATATTTTTGGTGTTGAAGTGTCGAATGCCATTTATATCTAAAATAAAGAGATAACTTCGGGATCAGTCTTGAACTTAGTAAGATGGGCTAAATAATTACTTGGTTATCACCAAATTCATACAACTTTTGCTTTGAAAAAAGAAGAGCACTCTTGGCTTGCTGAGTTAATAAGGTGTCTCGGGCAGCTTGAGTAGCACATTTCCTCTGTAATAAAGACTGGGTCTGATGATGAATTAAGTTTTCCTTTAATGTCCACCGATTCTCTCTCAAGTTGTTTTTGTTGCTCCAACTTCTTATGCTTTTTTGAATCTGAATAAGCTATAGCTAATGTAGGCTTTAGATGTTTCCCATAAAACAGAGGGGTTATAAGTGGATAGAGAATAGATAGAAAGGAACACCCCAAACTTATCTATGAAATTGGAAGTAAATTTGTCATCTTTCAAAAGATTGAACCTCCAACATCTACTTTTTGCTACTTCTCCACAAACAAACAGGTCTAGAAGCATGCATGGTCACTGACAACAATATTGCCCATTTGCCCACAGCACACCACAGATTGTGCTAACATTTTGGGTATGAAGAAGTAGTCAATTCTACTGTGGCATTTGTGAGGAGCTGAATAGAATATAAACTCATTAATAGATGAATGCAGGGTTCGCCATATATATATATATATATACATATATAAGATTATTTTCCACATAAGTGGCCAAGAGAGCTCTAGACTGTCTTGACAGAATTTAATTCCTAGAGGGAGGTCTACCGGATAAGGCATTGAGTAAACAATTAAAAACACCTCCCACCAAAGCTGTTGTTGAAGCTAACTCTGCATATTCTGATAAAGCTTAGGTGAGGAAATCTGCAGAGTAATCTGGAGGGAGTATAGTATAGATTCATAATGGTTAGTTCACCAGCTGAAGCTCCTCACAACTAGCTGTTATATAGCTCCTTACATACCTCTTCTCTCTCACTCTTTATAATTGGATGATGCGCGATTGATCAATTACGCAAGTGCTACTGAATGAAGAGCCGTTTGGGAGCCGAAAGAGCCGGCTCTTATTGCTGAGCTGAGCCAAATGATCTGACTCACTGAAAAGAGCTGGAATTCCCATCACTAGTTACCAGAGTGTTACAGTATTGTTTCTAGGTGATTAGTGGTGGTTACTAGATGTTACTTATTCACCACAGAAGCTGTCAAGGGTAAAGGGGATCACTTCGGACAGAAGGGAGGAAGCCAGACTAGTGTTGTTAGAAGGGGCTGGGATATATTCTTTGCTTCAACTATAGAATTATGATAAAACTAAATTAAAGTTAAACCTTTCTTGGTGCTAAAGTGTGGACAAAGGTCCAGCAGGATTAAGCCAACATTCATATTTTTCTGATGACTAAAAGGGTTGGGAATTGATAAGATTTGATCAATGTTGATTCCTTAATGATCAGTTACTTTGTTTGATATATATCAAACAACGTTTTGTTTTTCCTACTCTCAGCCCCCAGAAAGAGATCAGAAAAGTATCTGTATTCAGAGGAAATGGAATCTCTGGCACTCTGGATCATAGTAGACAGTGGTTAAAGTCAGAGAAAATAACAAATTGTCTGTCTGTGATGCACAGAAGATTCTGTGACCCACAATTTTGAAGGGGGCTAAATTTGCATTGATTAAATATTAGAGGAGCATTTTATTTTCTATTTTAGTAGTTTAGTAGATAGAATTTTGGTAGGGCTTTTGCCCTTGCAGTTCAGACTCAAAAGTCAGTACACTGGGATGAGCCGATTTATTTCCGACCACAAAGCTTCAACTTGTTCTTGAGGAGGCTCAGGCTCTTTCAATGTAACAAATGTACATGTTATGCCAATCTGTGGTGGAAACATCTGTAGGTACTGGTAAGGGCCTTGTAAGACAAACTGATCAAAAGGCTGGCTCTGTTGTAGGGCTGAGCCTGGACAGCCTGGAGACAGTAGCAGAGGGGAGGATCATTACAAAACTGAACTCTTAGACAACACCTACCACCCCTCTATGGTAAGCTGATGCAGCTACAGTATAACTTCTTCCTCCATTCCAAGTTGCAACACAGAGTGCTTTAGTCATACTAGTAGTAGTTGTAGTACTATGCCTCAGTACCACAAGGTGCAACACAGAGCACTTAAGGCAGTATTTTGTACCGACAGCCATCAGACTGTACAATGTTTCCTTTCCAAACAGAGGAAGCTGAGGCAGGACTGTCTATACCAACTATCCTGGATTGCTTTTTGAATTCCTTTACTCTGGACTAATCTATACATTTGCTGCACCTTCTTGTGAACTGGACATCATTTTGTATCTTCTCTGTACATGAGTTGGCACTTTGGACACATTTTATGTATATATGTTACCTCCTTACGTGCCCAGATGATAGTGAAATTATGAGCAGGTAATAGTGCACATACGTTTTGACACTTGACACTTTTCTCTACATCACACTTTTCTTACCCATACTTCTTACACAACATGAAATTGTCAGTTGCGTATGCTTATGTAACCCCCAGTTGCTATATTCCTGTTTTCATTCTACGTTTTTGTTTTTATTATTTTTTCTCTGCTGTATCTTGTTATTAATGGATGCTACAATGACCCAATTTCCCCACAGAGATCATTAAAGTTTTATCTTATCTGTCTTATCTTAAAACGCAGTTTGCTCTGGAAAAAGCTTCCTGTCAAAGCCTTTTGTATTTCTTTATAAATATATCTTTTATTTCAAAGGCACTGAAAGATGAAAAGATTTTAGAGATAATATTGTAGAGAATATTTTTCTAAACTGTAAGACGGCTAAGTTGCTTTTAGTTCAAGGTGTATGACAAACATCAGCCGCCAATTCAATGAACAAGCACTGTTTTTTGTCTCTAGAGATGGCGATGAGCTGAAGAAATCTCTTTCTGAGCTGGCAGACAAGAGAGACGATGCCCACGCAAAGAGCATCAGCAGAATCAGCAGCGGCAGTAACCCTTTCCTGGACATCACTCATGACCCTAACGCTGCTGTCTACAAAACTGGCTTCTTGGCACGCAAAATCCATGCAGACATGGATGGAAAGAAAAGTAAGTCAAAAGCCTGCATTAAGTCCACCTTGCTGTTTAATTGTTCCCAGGCCTTCCCATGATTATCTCATTGCATCCTACTGCAGATGCCCACTCATAAAGGTACCTTTTTAAAATTATATTCATGTATTGTGTACTATAAGTTTTAAAGAGAAAAAAAACATTATTTCATGTGGAGCGGATGTTCTGGATCTCGGCCATTGGGAATTTATTCAGCACCAAACAACACAAATTATGCACCACCATTGCTAGAATTACTGTCCCCTTTCCAGGGTCAAATCCAATGTTGCCCTTGTAGTTGAATAATCTATATGTAGAACTGGGAAAAGAGTTCAGTTCAATAAACAAAATCCACGTCAGGGTTTCCAACAACCAATGAAAAGAGAAGGAAAAAAGTAAACAAGGAAGTGAACTCGGTGGATTCAGTCTGCTACAGAAACTCTGCTTCATTAACCATATATAAATAAGTAATAAATTATAAACAATAAAAATAAATATAGCCGCAAGCGGCGATTCGCGGGTTCAAACCATTTTGTTACTGCAAACTGCATGCAGAGTGACAGAAGAAGATAAATTCCACAAAAAAATATATGCAGTTAACTTTATGTTTAAGTAAGCAAGGCCACTAGGACAGAGGCTTCCATTCTCGAACAACAAAGCCCAGTTTAAACATAAAAGCCCCAGAAAAATACTATACTGTAAGCCCATGTAGCACTTGTGTCACTGTATCCACAGTGTAAGTATACGACTGGACTAGTTCTAGGTTCGTGGGAGTAGTGATGGTAATATAATAAATCAGACCAGAGACACAGAGCTTTAAATATAACAGCCGGCAATTTAGTGATTGGAAAGGTAACAAACAAACAAAAATAACACTTATCATACAATAAGTCAATCTTCTTATAGGCCTAAATCACAGGTAAGTATAACCAAACCTTTTTTGTTTCTCCTTTAAATTTCCTATAGATTAGTTAGTCTAGTTAGTTTAAGTCAGTTTAGTCAGCTTAGTCAGGTTTCTAACAATTTATTTTAGGTTAGTAGGTTATGCCTATTTTAGCTTAATAGGTTATGTCTTATTTTATTCCCTGAGTTAAGTCTTATTATTTTTCCTTCACAGGTAAACAGGTAAGTAAACCTTAAAATCCATGACAGGTAAATCAGAGATATAACCTTTTGGGTTTAACTCTTTTCCTTTCTTCCCCAACAGGTAAGATACAATAAAATTCACCTTTCTTCAATTCACCTTTCTAAACATCAAACGAACATTACATCGTCACAACAACATAACATTGGAAATTCTTGAAATAAATGTAATGTAGTACCAAAGTGGTATATTCTTTTCAGTTCTTTTCAAACTCAGTTCTAGTTCTTTGTATTGTAGTTCAGTTCACTTCTGTTTTCAGATCCACAACACTCCTACCACACTGGCAGCGATGGCAGTCATCAGACGTGTACATTAGATTCTCACACTGGCACGTGTGTTCAGCTCTCAGATCCGTGGGTAGCTCGCCATCCTGTCTGTTTGTGTGTTAAGGTATTTGCAGGCTTGCATTAAATGGTAAAAAAGTAGTTATTCATGTCTTTTACAAAGTAAATTATCTATCTCTCTCCATTTCTCTCTTTGCAGTGCACGGTTCTAACTCTGCACCTGTGCTGTAACTTTTTTCGAGAGAGGAAAAAAAACGTCTTTCTTAAAGGGATATTCACCAATTAAAAGGGAATGTTTCACTATGAATTTGTATAGGCATATGTTTTAATTGTTTCTTCTTACAAATTATTTAGTGTCAACATTTTTAATTGTAGCCTAATTTATTTGTAACTTAATTTATATTAAGTTTCAACAGCTTAATTAAAAATGTCCACCAAGTTTGGCGATGTTTGGACAAACTGTCATTGATTTAAGGCCAAATTTGCGCCAGGCCCATGCACATGTTTGGAACTGGTGGCGCCCCGTATTGAGCGATTTCAAAATAATTTTACACACGTGGTTCAACATTGTTATCAAACATATCCTGCAAGTTTTGTAATGATTGGACAAAACATTTCTGATTTATAGTCAGATTTGTGTTATGCCACGCACATTTTTTGGCATTTGTAGCACCCCCTAGTGGTCGATTTCAATGAAACTTTCAGGGTATGTTTCTCGTACTTATGTGGACATATCCTGCGAGTTTGGTAATGATTGGACAAACAATTACTGATTTATAGTCAGATTTGTGTTATGCTGCGCCCATTGTTTGCATTTGTAGCGCCCCCTAGTGGTCGATTTCAATGAAACTTTCGGGGTGTGTTTCACGTACTTATGTGGACATATCCTGCAAGTTTTGTGATGATTGGCTGAACCGTTGTTGACTTTAGTCTATTTATGTGCTGAGCCACGCCCTTTTGAACTTCATTGGTCAATATCTTGAAAACTAAAAAAGATATCACCAAGCTTTATATAACTTTTGATAAGCTTGGTCCAATAATGATCCACAGAAAATTTGGTAGCAATTGGACCTACGGTCTAGGAGGAGATGTCAAAAATGGGTTTTTCAAAATATTCAAAATGGCGGAAAATCTAGTGGTTCTTGAGGCTTTTTTGTAGAGCACCTTGAGCTAGACTTGTGTGTCAAATTTCAAGTCAATCGGAGTCACTGTGTGAGGGGCGTGGCCTTTCTAAAATTGCGCTTTTGGGCCTTAATTACAGCGCCACCATCTGGCTGATTGGGCTCATGTTTCTTGGGAAGCATTTGCACATCATTTCCAGTTATTGGGCCAAGTTTCATGGTTTTAGCTCATTCCAGCTCACGGGAATTTGCGACGCGGCATAAGACAACAAAGAATAAATATAGCCGCAAGCGGCGATTCGCGGGTTCAAACCATTTTGTTACTGCAAACTGCATGCAGAGTGACAGAAGAAGATAAATTCCGCAAACAAATATATGCAGTTAACTGTATGTTTAAGTAAGCAAGGCCACTAGGACAAAACTCCGTTTTGAAACGAAAAGGTATTAGTGTGGATGTAGTCTCAGAGAGGAGGATACACGGAGGCTACACTTTCTGATTTGTTGAGTGAGTATCTCGATGGCATCAACTGGAAGGAATGCCAGGCTGCAGCACACGAAAATGAACTCGCTTGACATTATTATGTATGAAACTGCCAATCAGATTTATTTACTTGTTAATCGAAGGTGCCGAAATGCCGTTCCGGATCGTTCCGGCCCACTTTAACCCTTGGATGTAACCTATTTGCATCCAAACAGCGCAGCGCAAATAATCATAAGAGAGGCGATTGTACTAATGGTTGCTAAAGTTTACCGAGCCGGACACATTCGACAGACTTATAAAACAGACACTGGTCCCAACAAATAACTTTAAGATGAGTCCTGACTCCAACCAATAACTTTAAAAGATGTGTCCTGACTCCAGCTTTAGTTTTCTTACTTCTTCCACACCCAACAAGGCTGTAGCTAGCCCCGCTAGCTCATTAGCTAACCAGCAGTCAAATATACTAACCAGACTAATTTGCAAATAATATCAAAACATGGTGACACTTACAGATTCCAACTCTGCAGATGGGTCACGTACCGTATGAATTGCTCCATCTTTAAGCTTCAATTTAGACGCTAATCCTGCTGTGAACGGGCCCTCCTTGATCAATCAGTCCGACGTGAACACACACATACAAAAATTACCTAACTGTAGCCGGGACGTTGCCGTTAAAAATAAAATTAATCCACTCTGTCCTGGCATTTTCGCGTGTTGGGAGACTGTGCAGGGATCTATATTGCTGCCTGCATCCTACAACAGAACAAGTGGAGAGTTGACATCGCGCCATAGATGTTGTTGTTGTTGTAGCTCCAATGTTCGCAAAGTTATGGTGCATTCCATTGTACTCGGAAAAAACAAATTCCAAAACGGAAAAGTGCAATAGAACAGTCATTCAAGTCGGAATTCCCTGTGGGAAACTCGGGCAAGATCCAACTGGCCTGAGTTCGCCGATATAAACATACCTGACGTCACTACTACACGTCAATATATCGGTGCACACCGTGAACAGTCCATTTTTACTTCATATGTTGTTTAAGTTATGAAAACATGTTGAAACAACTTTGTAGTTTACATTTGTAATCTAGTTCAGTTGATTTGAGTTCAACGTTATGAGATAGAAGTCTTTACTAGCGTGCGGTACTAGCCTAGATGAATCACATTTAGATTGGAAGTTTAGAATACCGACTCGGAATTATAGATTTCCGAGTACAAGGGAATGCACCATAAGCAACAGCTTTGAGATGAGGTGGTGGGCATGCTCTGTGAAGGGTTGGATTATGCTAACAGTGGCCTGTTATGATATCTAAACAGGGGACTTTTCAAAACGGCGCTCCCTGTTGTACAATTTTAAGAATTTTACAAACTTAGTGCAACATAAAGTCCACCAAATTTGGTGATGTTTGGACAAACTGTCATTGATTTATGGCCGAATTTGCACCAGGCCCATGCACATGTTTGGAACTGGTTGTGCCCCCTATTGAGCAATTTCAAAATAATTTTACACGTGGTTCAACATTGTTATGAAACATATCCTGCAAGTTTTGTAATGATTGGACAAACAATTTCTGATTTATAATCTGATTTGTGTTATGCCACACTCATTTCTTGCATTTGTAGCGCCCCCTAGTGGTCGATTTGATTGAAACTTTGAGGGTATGTTTCAGGTATGTATGTGGACATATCCTGTAAGTTTTGTGATGATTGGATCAACAGTTCTTGACTTTAGTCTAATTATGTGCTGAGCCACGCCCTTTTGAAGTTCATTGGTCAATATCTTGAAAACTAAATAAGGTATCAGCAAGCTTTATATAACTTTTGATAAGCTCTGTCCAATAATGATCCACAGAAAATTTGGTAGCAATCGGACCTACGGTTTAGGAGGAGATGTCAAAAATGTGTTTTTCAAAAAATTCAAAATGGCGGAAAATCTAGTGGCGGACTTTAGTGGTTCTTGAGGCTTTTTTGTAGATCACATTGAGCTGGACTTGTGTGTCAAATTTCAAGTCAATCGGAGTCACTGTGTGAGGGGCGTGGCCTTTCCAAAATTTCGCTTTTGGGCCTTAATTACAGCGCCACCATCTGGCCGATTGGGCTCATGTTTCTTGGGAAGCATTTGCACATAATTTCCAGTTATTGGGCCAAGTTTCATGTTTTTAGCTCATTCCAGCTCACGGGAATTTGCGACGCGGCATAAGACAACAAAAAATTACTAGAAATGCATTTCCCGCGGAAAATGCGTGGGATTGCTGTACGGGCAAACCGCGAAGTATGTACATGCGGGCTGTACCGGGCGGTCGCTAAGGCCTACCAAATACATTTAAGTCTATGGAGGGGCCAAAATGCATTGAAGTCTATGGCGTACAAAATATAGTAAGTACATGTGCTAAGCTTAAGGGATATAAATGGAGCACAAGACACAAATCAGATAAAATCAAATCACATTTATTTTGTATAGGACACAATACAGGTTCCATATTAGGAAAACAATAAATGATGAGTACACGACACCCCCTGACCTTTGACCCTCAAAGAGGACAAGGAAAAACTCCCACAAAACCCTTTAGGAAAAAACTGGAAGAAACCTCAGGAGGGGCTACTCAGTGAGGGATCCCCCTACCAGGACGGTCAGGCGTGCAATAAATGTCGAGTGTGGGCAAACAGAGTATACAAAATACACATATTAGTTAAAAACAGCAGCTCAGTATACAAAATACACATATTAGTTAAAAACAGCAGCTCAGTCAGCGTCATCCTAGGAGTGGGGGACCATGCGGATTCCAACACTGTCCAGCTACAACCTGCAAACAGATAGGAGACACACACACACACACACACACACACACACAGACTGTGTCAAACTGACTGATCAAATAGACAATAATAACTTAACTAATGTTTGCAACCAGTTCTTCATACAATATTAGAATGTTTATTCTCAGAAAGCATGAGAAAATACATGTTGCTTTATACTGAAAAACAACTTAAGTTAATTTAAGTGCTGTATATGAGACCATGCATGTTGTCAATGGATTCAAATTCAATTCAAAATGTGCTTCATTGGCATGTCAAAATATGATGCTGCCAAAGCAGTATACATTCTATAGTATGATGTGTAAGTATGTACATTTGAGAAACATTGTGTAATATTATCAGATTATTTCATAACTCACCTGTTTATTTGTTGAGTTTCTGCAGCACAGATGAATCAGGAGATGTCTTTGGAGATGGTAGAGACACCCTAGGGACATAAATGAGACAAATTCCTTACATCAATACTTTGCATGGAGAAAAAACAATCATAGGGCAATAACAAGACAAAGTTAAGTATATATATAAAGTATATATGGCACCTCACCTGATACTTCCCAAGGAAATTTGTTGTCGTACGTCAGGCCCCTCACCAGAGACCAGTCCAGCATGGTTACACCTGCAAACAGATAGGAGACACACCCATACACACACAGACTCATTCACGTACACTCACACAGACAGACATTACCTGCGTCAGTGGAGAGGAGCAGATAGACAGGCACAACATGTAAAAAACCTCAGTCAAAACAAGTATGAAGATTTCAATGTTATATTAACTACAAGTGTCAAATTGACTGATCAAATAGACAGTAATAATAATAATAATAATAATAATAGGGAAATAACAAGAAAAAGTTAAGTATATATGACACCTCACCTGATACTTCCCAATGAAGTGCTGTTAGTTTGCTGTCGTTCGTCAGGCCCCTCACCAGAAACCAGTCCAGCATGGTTACACCTGCCGGGACATCCCCTCCCGCTGGCGTTGCTCTCAGGGTCCTTAGGGCACTCAAGCCTCTCCACCACGGCAAGGTCACAGCAACAGGGTGAGGAAAAATGGTTATAATAGCTCAAAACATTACTGTCAATCAAGACTCTTGGGAGAGAAGACTCGATATCACCCAGTCAGCCGGTCAGCATCTTTATTGACTTTCATACATGATATTGTTTCCAGTTTCTAACACAGGATTGTGATATATGAAATACATTTGCAGTGTGCCTGATTCAAAGAAGTGTCGTGGTGTAGAGCATCTTTATTGACTTTCACATATGATTAATTCCAGTTTAAAACACAGTACACAGGATTGTGATAGCTGTACTACGTCTGCAGTATCCCTGATTCAATGCAGTGTTGTGGTCTGGAGATGTAAATGTGATCCAGCAAGGTTCTTCCTTCAGTGGTGGCATCTTCAATCAACTGTGTGAATCCTTGTGCTTGAAACATTTCAGCGATGGACTTGCTTGCGCTTGACATGAGGTCTTGATTGAAATCTCCACATACAATTATTGGATGGTGATCCATGATTTCAAGTGCATCCAGAAGACTCTGTAAATTTCGCAAAAAGTCTCTGAGATTGTAATCTGGAGGTCTGTAGACAGCAGCAATTAACTGTGGCAAGGTGCCACATTACCGGGGTCAGTGACAGACAGAGACACAAGGCATGAGGAGGGTTAGTTGGCCAGCAGGGCCGTTTATTCACCAACAATCATAAATAAACCTGGCCCGGTGTTGACGGCAGTTGGTAGCGCCGTCTCCCTCCGCCGACGCACCTCAGTCCTCCCCGGCGGGTCAGCCGCGGAACCCCAAAGCCGGACAGCCTGCCAGGCTTCCAGGGGCATCCCGCCCCAACCCCGACTGTCACCAGCTCTTCCAGGCGGCTCCCGACTGCAACCCCGGGGACCTCCGTCGGTTGTCGCCACGGAGGGAGACGCGCGCTCTCCCACTCCGTCCTCCAACTCGCGCCCTTGCCTCCGTCCCGGCACTCCAGCCGCGGCTGCTGCTGGCTCGCTGTCCGCTCCTCCAGTCCGCCGGCCCTCGATCCTCCCGATCGCCGCCGGCTCCTGCATCCACGCCGCCAGCCTCTCACACTGGCGCGTCCCTCTCGCTCACACATCCACCCACAGGTTAAAAAGGCCCGGCTGCAATCAGCTTTAATTGGCCGCAGCCGCTGAGTCCAGCCGAACCTACCACCCTCCCTCCCCCCAGTCCGCCACATTAACACATTCACCGGGGCCTCAACTTTGACGACAACAAACTCCAAATCGGTCACATTGTGTATGTACTGCTTTTGATGTCCTTGCAAGTGGCTTTTCAGATAAATGGCAACTCCACCACCCTTTTCCTTTGCTCTTTGAGTACTGGTGTTGTAGGAGGTCTCTCTGTTGCGTTTAAACATGTTGTAGTCTTGTAAATGGAGACTGTCGGGAACAATGGCGCCAGTTAGATGGGTTTCAGTTAAACACAAAATGTCAGCAAGTCTCAGCTCATGGTGACTCTTGATATCGTCAATGTGATGTAGCAACCCCTCTGTATTATGGTGAATCACTGTCAGAGTGTTGGCCTGGTTGGTTGTCAGTGATCTCTTCAGAAGTGTCATTACACTGTCGCATGTGGCTCTTGGCATGCTTTCTAAGGCAGTTGTGATTCCTGGGTCAGCGTAGATTTTCCTTTCATCAAAATCAGTTACGTGCAATCCACCGAGTGAAGTTGTTCTGCTTAGCGCCACGTACGCCATACCTGGTTCAAAGACTCGTTTCAATGAAACCACAGCAGATGTTGTTGTCATTTCCTTGAACCTTGTGAGTCGTACACGCAAAAGCCAACTTCATGGGAAACTGTCTTCGAACTGTGGCTTTTTTTGTCATATTTTCCTCTACTCTGTCGATGTAGACCAAATTATCAGGTTCTCCAGGTACCTTGCCACGATGTCTCTGTCCTGCATGTTCGTTATCCAGTTGTAACCCCAACATTTTCACAACAGTTCTATCATCCTCCACTTGGGTCACTATTTTAGCAATTTTGCCAAACGAGCCATTCACAAGTCCATCTTCAACATCTATATTTCTGGTTAGCATCACACGGGCACCTTCAGCAACTATCAGTGTGTCCTGCAGATCTCTTTTTTGACCTGGAAGTGGTATAGTTTGTCTCGCCATTCTGCCTGTTCTGGGATCTTTCCTGTAGTCATGTGCATCAATGTTGATGATACCTGTGTGAAGAGCAGCTATTGTGACCTTGTTGTGTTCGTCCACCTGTTTATTGGTTGCAAAGATGTGCAGCACGTCATTTGGGCAATCTGCTGGAGCAGTCACACGTTGTGAAAGCAAAGCTTTGTCTCCATCCGATAAGCTCTCCTGCTTTTGTTTCACGCGAATCCTGTTCAACATCTCAGCAAAAGCAAGGTTGTCTTTCTGTCTCATGATCTCTGTCAGAGTGATCATCTGAAAACGATTATGCCAGAAATCAACCACATCTTCCTCATACACACAAAGAGGTCTGGCTTTTCCAAGAGGTGGGAGCTGATAGAAGTCACCAACAGCAAGAACCGACATTCCTCCAAAGGGTTTTTCGTTTCCTTTGATTTGTTGCAGTCTCCAGTTAACATAGGAAAACAGACTTTTAGAGACCATTGACACTTCATCAATGATGATAATCTCAGCATTGCGCAGGTCGGCTCTCACTTCATCCAGTTTGTTTCCAAGACCTTGATAATGACCACGTAGGTTTCTAGGCAGTTTGAGTATGGAGTGCAGAGTTTTGCCAGCGATGTTAAAAGCTGCAGTACCAGTGAATGCAGACAACAGTACTATGGGCATTGATATGTCTGTCTCCTCACGTAGTCTGGGCTGTTTGAGCAATATCTTAGTCGCCTCTGTGTAGATGCACTTAATCAGATGTGATTTGCCAGTCCCGGCACCGCCAGTGACAAAATAGAAGAACTGCTCAGGATTTTGTCCCCACACACGCTTTATACACCAGTCTCGGACAGTGTAGAATATGGAAGCTTGGGTCTGGTTTAGACTTTGATACATTCTGCGCACGACTTCAGGACTGATTTGGGGAGGCTCAATTACCGGCACTCTCGGGACAGAACGAGTGTTGTAATCAGGAACATCATCTTGCTCATTTTCTTCCTCGGGATCTATCTCTTCACGTTCTGCAAGATATTCCAAGCGAATTAACTCTGAACCAGGTGCAAGTGAGCTCCATGCATCCTCAGGTGGTCCCATTTGTTCCAACTGTTTAACGGCTTTATCAATCTCCTTACTGTGTTCCTCATACTTGTCTTTGTTTCTCTTGACAATACTATACACAGACTCAACACAGTTGGTCCCTGGTAGTTGCACACAAGCCTCACGGTAGAACGATTGGTATGTTGGGAACCTTTCGGGTTTCAGTTGGTTGTCTGAGCGGTAAGGGAGGTAGAGTTTAAGGAGTGTGCCACAGTAATTCTCTGTATCCTTTACCTGAGAGGGGCAATAATATCTGATGACAGCAGGCCTTCCTTTTCTCATTTTTACAAATCCCATATCATTAAGTAGGGGGTATGCATCTTTACTCTGCTTGCCATAGACAATCCTACAGGTGGAAGCAAAGTCAGCCAAGCACATGCTCTCAAATTCCTTTGAGTCGGGTCTAGACTTGTATTTCTCAGGTAAACCGGTCATCCACACGTTCTCTGAATCGGGGGTTCTGTTCTCAAGACATCCGAGAGGAAGGCTCATTCTCAGGCCGTTGTCTTGTGCCTGAATGAAGATAACACTGCGTGAGCACATTTTCAGTTTCAGACTAGTTGTGCGAGCGACAGATTCTTGCGCACTGACTTCTCTTTTTTTAGAGTAAATCTGCATGATTTGCTGCATCTCCTCTCGTGCACTTACCTCAGTTTGAGCCATGTTTTTGATGACAGATTTCAGCATTTCACTCATCTCGTGCTCACCCTTAGTCACAGGATGTAATGTACATGATGCAAGAGTACGCATTAAGTATGAATTGGATATCCATGTTGGCATCCCAGGCTTTGAGGAGATGGGGATTGTATCCATTGACCCAGCAGTCCTTTGGCTCACGCTTAAGAATAATCGCGGTTGAGCTGTTCAGTACTTGATGATATTGTTCATACTCTTCGTGGCTCAAATTGCACTTTTCCAGTATCTGTGAAGTAGTGTAACATGAAGCTGTGGGATCATTAATCAAGTCAAACACTGGTTTAAGCCTCTTCTTAGCTGTTGCCAATGATGCATCTTCATCACCTTCTGACCCAGGTCGAGCTATAAAAGTCCTGTCTGCCATTGGTTTAGGGAATCCAAATCTGCAGCCTCGTGTTGCGGTTACTTTGCATGTTGCTGTATGGCTTTTACTGTGCGTTTGAACCTCTGTCACTTTTCTGTGAAGTTCTGGGTCTGTATCGGGGTCTGGAAGCTGGCCTGATATATAGCGGTCAACAAAGTCACAAACAGTCTGGTCGCTGTCGTCTTCAAACTCAGGTGCATTTTCAACCCACATCAAGCAATGAATGTGAGGGCTTCCTCTGGCTTGGAATTCAACACGATAAAAGTAATCAATGACCTCACCGATGGGCTGAGCATCTGACAGAATCAAATCTCTAAATAAAGCATCGACTCGTTTCTCAAACATGCGCATAGTGGTGACAGGGTTGCTTATCAGGATTTCACACTTGGTGGCATAGTCCATCTCTGCAGGGTCCACCTGTTCCCCTTGTTGTGCTTTTATTACAGTGATAACCTCTGGCCATCTCATCTCGGCAGCACTGAAGGTACAAAAGAAGGTAGGAATGCCTAGCTGTCTCATCATGGCAAACAGATCTTTTGTTGTTCTCTCCCAGTAAGCTGGAGTTCCTCTCAGTGGCTGCATGAACCTGGTTGCATCTTTGTTCCTCACCAGTCTTTCAACCTCACGTTTGTCTTGCAACATTCTATTGCTTATTCTACGTCCATCTCTGGTCACAGGCTTGCCTTTACGGAGCTGTATGGTCATACTGGAGGATGCCAGATGTATTTCTGTGATAAACTGTGCAAAAAAGAGGTAACTTGTATCTTTTGCAAATCTGTTATCAACACAGAACAACCTTGCATTAAAGTACCGGCTTGGGGATATCCTTTTGTCTCTCCGCTCATCTAATGTATTTTCACCAGTAGGGAACTGAACAGGAAAAGCCATTGCCTCTAGTTTGGGGATTGCAAAAAAGCCAACTGGCCTGTTTCCTTATGCAGGGGCAACACAAAATACACCGTCTTCACCATAAGTCAAGATCTCATGTCCTATGTCAGCCGGTTGTAAACACATGTCTAGTATCACTTTACCGTTATTCCCATCCTGTTCAGATTCAGGTGGCTGCTCATCTTGGGCATCAGTCTCGTTTTCCAATTCTAATATCTCACTTTCAGGGAAATCTTCCGTCATATCTGCATCATCAGAGAAGCATGACAAGTAATATGAATAATCCTCTTGTTTTCCATCAGCGTCATCTGCTGGATTCATGTCTGGATTTGGCATTAAACTGCTTTCTTCATCTATTAGTATCTCATCATCATCAGTGTCCATCCCTTCAGAGAAACCTTGAGGTGGCACCACGTCAGTATCCTGCTGTTCTGATTGGCTCTCATTTAACACATTTACCTCTGAAGGTCCTGGCATTTCACAGTCTTCAAGAGAATCATGAACCAGATCTGGAATGGATTCATCATCAGACACGTCCTCTCTGATTACAACGTCTTGGTACTCTGAATGTGTCTCTTTAAGTTTTGCTAGACCTGCCAGCACGTTTGTCATGTTTACAGTTTGGAACTGCATATAACCTTTGTAGGCCAGACGTCTTTTGAGCTTTACTTTCAAGAGCTGGGCTTCACTATGGGGCCTTGGTAGACTGTTGACTGTTGTCTCTACTTCAGAGGGTACACACACCACTTTACCATGTATCGCTCTTTGTCGTCCTTTGGGAAGTGCAATGATTTTTGCAAATGGAAGAACTTTTGCTATTAGCTGTCTTTCAAGTCCATTCAAATCACAAAGTTCCTGAGGAATGGGTGACAGTGCCAGTTTGTTGGTCACAGCAATGCTAGGAATGCTTCCTGACTTCAGATTGTCATCACAGCAATGGCAGATCCACTCTCGTCTCCTCTCTGCTGGTACTGTACATGGTTCTACACATTCTTCATTACACACATGAATGTAGTCTCCTGTCAAGCAAGTAGCCACAACATTTGGATTCCTCTTGTATTTTGAATGATTGCACAACCTCACCTGATCAGGAAATAAGGCTCTATGGCAGACTGTACAGACATAGCTAGGACCATGCTTAATTTGTTCTTGGAAAACTTTAATGGCTGCATCTATCACGCTTTTATCCTTTAACAGTTTTTGCTGTTGCTGCAGATGTCGCTCTCTGTATCTTCTTTGTATTTTCAGTGCACATCTCATCTTGTGAAGCATTCTGAAGTCTACTTCATTGTTGTATCTTTTCCTCCACAGTGTTGCTTATGGTGAAGTCTAAAAGCAGGGCCATGTTTGTATCTATTCATTAGAGTATATTTCTGTTTCAATCTATACAACGGGTCACTTGCATATCGTGATGTAATGTAGGACCTTTGTTTACTGCGGAAATTGGCGTCTCTGTGATAACGGCTAGTGATGTAGGACTTCTGTTTTCTTTGGAAATTGGCGTCTCTGTGATAACGGTTAATGATGTAGGACTTCTGTTTTCTTTGGAAATTGGCGTCTCTGTGATAACGGCTTGTGATGTAGGACTTCTGTTTTCTTTGGAAATTGACATCTCTGTGATAACGGCTAGTGATATAGGACTTTTGTTTTCTGTAGAAAACTGCATCATCATGGTACCTCCTGTTCAAATACAATTTATTTTTTAAAGCATATTTATTCTGGACTACCTGCCTTTTCTTCATGTCATACTGCTTGCAGCTCTTATATTTACTTCTTTCATACTGTTTTTGTTTTTCCTTTCTCCTTTTGGAAGATGTGGAGGTTTTTCTCTTCTCAGTGACAATGGCATTTTGTGTTGTTTTCTTTACTGAATGTCTTTCTTGTCTGATTACCCTTTTTTTTCCATTCTTGCTCATTTTATCAAATGTATTGGATGGTTTATGTGAGACATTTCTCATCGCCTCTGACATTGGTACATTAATAGAGGGTTCACATCCTTCACCTTGTGCTACAATTCTGATCTGCAGTCTCAACTGGGCTGAAGTCGATTCAGTGGATGTTGGCTGGCAGAATCCGGCATGTCCCATGCCTTTGAAAAGTACGGGCATAAAGTCGTATTGTGTCTTACCTGGCATGTTGGCATACATCTTTTGAATCCTGGCAATCATATCATTCAGTCGTGTGAAAGTCAGCATCACCGCAGTTCCATTGTGGCAGTCGGCATTCCTTCAGCATCTCTGGAGTGAGAGTCAAAGAAGCCATATCTCCCTGATTTGTCCTTGAACACAGCAATGCAGGTGGCACCAACTAAAAGCAAAGCCTGGTTAACATCAGATGACAAACACTCAAGTCTTCTGGAAAGATTAAGCCATACGTCCTCCATTTCAGGAAAAGGAGCGGGAGCGCTCAACTGTCCACTCTCTGTTTCAGATTTTAACACAGTGTAGTTCTGTCTGTCTGTCTGGGCTGAATCAGGTAGTTCCTCAAAGGTTAAAATATCACAGACATACCTCCCTTCATCCATAAGCTTTCTCTTAGTAGCAGTGTACAGACCATCACCTTTGGTCAGGATCTTATCAAGGTCAGCACTCTTTAAATCTGTCTCCTCGTTTTGGTGTGCTAGAAATGAAAGGGCCATACAGGTACACTGGACACCTCTTGAAAACAAAGCATATCTAGTGCTGCTCTGAGAGTGAGAAGCTTGAACACAAGTAACATGTTCTTCCACACTTGGAGATGTAGTAGTCATCTGTTCTTTTGTAGACGTTTCTGTCATCTGATTCTCTGTCACCTCTGGGCAAATATCATTGTCATTAGGTTTTCCTCGTTGCTTCCCTTTTCTAACTGCTTTTTGTCTCCTCTGCTTGGTCATCTTTTGTACATTTTGTTGTCTGTCCTGTTTGTTTAAATGTGATGAAGTCATCTCTGATACATCAACAGTTGAAGACATTGTCTGACAATTAGACTGTTCAAAAGAACCATCCATAGCTGTTTGCATTACATTTGCAGGGATATCGGTATGTTGGTTGTCTGTCTGTTCATCCTGTGAGACATTGTTCATCACCTCTGACATTGGTACATTGATAGGGGGTTCACATCCTTCACTCTGTGCTACACTACTGACCTGCATCTCAACTGGGCTGGAAGTCAGTTCATGGTGTTGGCTGGCGGAATCGGCAAGCAATGCCTGGTTAACATCAGATGACAAACATTCAAGTCTGTTGGAAAGCTTAAGCCATACGTTCTCCATTTCAGCAAAAGGAGTGGGAGCTCTCAACTGTCCACTCAGTGTTTCAGATTTCAACACAGTGTATTTCTGTCTGTCTGTCTGGACTGAATCTGGTACTTCATCAAAGGTTAAACAAGCCCTCACATACCTCCCCTCATTCAAAAGCTTTCTCTTAGTAGCACTGTACAGAGCATTACCTTTGGTCAGGATCTTATCAAGATCAGCACTCTTTAAATCTGTTCCATCATTTTGGTGTGCTAGAAATGAAAGGGCCATACAGGTACACTGGACGCCTCTTGAAAACCTAGAATATTTTCTGCTATACTGAGAATGGGAGGCTCGAACACAAGTAACACTGGGTGTGATACCTGCTTGCTCGGTACATTCAGAGTCAGTGGTTTCACATACCTGTTTGCTGGTACAAGCACTTTCACTCACCAAAGCTTCATCTGGTGTTTTCACATCTGCAAATTCAAACTTCCTCCAGCGTACCTTCTGAGCAGCAGACCTCTTTCCTTTCTTTGGCATGTTGATTCAGGTTCAGGTTCAGTTTGTTTCACAATATCACTTGTTTCATATAATCACTTGTTTCACATAGACAGAGCTATTGAAGACCCTTGAAGCACGCGTATTCGGCAACAAATTGGGTCAACAAATCGTCGCTCTGGGTGCTTGAAAAAGCAGACTAGTTTTTCAACAGGCTGAGCTATTCAGGACCCTTGAAGCACGCGTATTCGGCAACAAATCGGGTCAACAAATCGTCGCTCAAACAACCAGGAACCTGTGGAAAAAAGAAAAACAAAATTAGCTTGTTTGTCTCCATTGTTCCATTTGAGTCTATCACCTTTGTAAGTCGCCTTGGACAAAAGTGTCTGCTAAATGACTAATGTAACGTCTATTGATCTAGATTCAGTTTCAGTAATGCATTATTATTATTAGTCATTCTCATCCAAATATCAAGCGTTTTCTGGCCTACAGAATTTGCCACTAGAATGGAAAAATTGTGATTTGGTGCTGTAAAACGTGATTTTGAACCATTATCAATGAGATTTTCCCACATTCTGTATTTGGTTGCTATGCAGTACTCCGACCAGCAGGGCAGCAGTGATTAGCGCTGTTGTACACTATCGCTATGCAGAAGAAGTGAAGTAAATGTAACAAGCACAGTCCAGCTATATGTAAGAAACTACCGCTTCAAAGTGATATGGGCACGGCACAAAAATGTCATCCAACTTTCAGCCAAAGTTAAATAGCAGACTCGTTTATATACGTCTCAATCCAAGATGAAATTATATTAGCTAACTGGTAGGAAACCCCTCTTGTGTCACGCCAAGTCTTTGGAAAGCACCTGCAGACTTCACTTGCCACTGTCATATTGGTGAATTGTTGAAAACTATTAGAATGGAGGAAAAGCCCATTAAGACACTTAGAATGCACTTGATAGAATAATCCTAGTTAATTAACAAAACCTCTTTTGTTTTGTGATTTGTGCCTATTTTATGCTTTTAAGTGAACTTGTTAATTGTGTGTTACACGGTCACGGCTCTTCTCTGTCCTGGCCCCGCAGTGGTGGAATGAACTCCCCACTGATGTCAGGACAGCAGAGTCGCTGCCCATCTTTCGCCGCAGGCTGAAAACCCACCTCTTCAGGAAACACTACCCTGACCCTTCCTCTTAGCCCTGCCTATTTGTCGTCAATTATGTGTCTGAGCTCTTGTTTATTGGCTCTTGTTTATTTGATACACTTATTTGTCTTAGCTCTTGTTTATTTGGTTCTCTTATTTGTCTTATTTGTTTAAGATAAAGTAGGTTGCTAACTTATTGCACTCTTAACTTAACACTAGTTATGCTCTTAGTTGCTTGTTTAGGAAGGAAATGCACTTACGATTTCTGGTGACTAGTAGTTTTCTTGCCTACCTATGTTGAATGCACTCATCGTAAGTCGCTTTGGATAAAAGCGTCTGCTAAATGACTGTAATGTAATGTGTGCTCATGTTCATGGTATTTAGGGTCGATTGTCCTTTTCTGGGCCAGGAAACAGCTTGATATTAGTCTTATAGCCTTATGAACTACAGTGATTACAATGCACTGTGCTATGGCACAGGGCCTGCTTCAAATGCTGTAGCTACAGATTATAAATCTCCTGAAGTTCACATGTGCCAGAATCACTGGTGGTGCCCCAATACCAATCAGTGTATATGTGTAATGTAATGTACAGGCTTACTGATCTGCAGGGACTACTGGGTATTTGGGCAGGACCAGTGCCTCATTGGTAGCTGATGCAGCATGGTCAATGTTTTCTACTAACTTGAAAAGTCTCTGGTTGTGCAGTCGCTGGATCGGTCTGATCGGTCCTCAAGGCACAACAAGCTGCAGGTCTCCAAGGTCCTCAAGGCACAGCAAGCTGCAGGTCTCCAAGGTCCTCAAGGCACAGCAAGCTGCAGTAGGACAGAGAAACAAAATACCATCAAAATCACATCAAATGAGCAACAGGATGAATGTTACAACAAGATGAGTGTTTGATAATTCAATCGCTGGATAGGTCTGGAAGGTCTCCAAGGTCTTCAAGGTCTTCAAGGTCTCCAAGGTCTCAAAGCACAACAAGCTGCAGGAGGAAGGAGAAACAAAATCACATCAAATGAGCAGCCTCTCATCAATTAATGATTTAAGTTGTATATTTAAATATAATTAATTCACATGTAATGCAGAAATACAATATATGTATTTTATCAAGTGGACATAGGAACAGTCATTTTAAATAAAAATCTGTAATCCAAATGTAATCAATAGTGTAGCCCCACTACTAAAAAGTGAAACATGGGAGTTAGACACATTTTTATTTTCTAACTGATAGGGCACTCTTCATACAAGACCAAATATGTGACAGGGTAAGTCCATATGAAATGGTCATGGCATGACACCATCATCTCAGATAGTTCTGAAACTGCTTTTGTAGTATCAAAGGGATATGATAACCTTCCCTGAAGCATTATTTTGTGGAAAAATCATTTGGTCTGTGAGAGATATAGCTAATTGGATGCGCTCAAAATGAACTTTTTCATGGCATAGGATTGGTATAATATTAATTAAATATAGTTGTCATTATCCGATTTGCACCAAACTCTCTCCATATAATCTTTCAGACATAAAGAATACGTCTAAATTGTCAAAATACACCCACAGACCCCCCAAACCCTAAAACAGGCCCACCCTTATGGGCAGCATAGAATGGCAGTTCTCTATGTGAGACAAAACATATGAAGCTGTGGTTTGGAATATTGTTTCTTTGTATATAAGTATGGACAGTGATAATGGTCATAATTAAGTTCCTCCGTCATGTTTAATTAGTGTCTGAAGTTGACCAGCTCACACCTTATTATGTAACATAGTAGTACCAATTTACACAAGTTCAAGTTACATTACTCTTCAGCCCATGTCTGCCTTATTATCATTTGAAAGTTATTTTTGTTAACAATGACAAAAAATGTTTCTATTACTGGTACCTTTTTTTTTTATCTGATCATAGGAATGGCACCATCTTGTGGTTGGAAATTGGTACTACTATGTTACATAATAAGGTGTGAGCTGGTCAACTTCAGACACTAATTAAACATGACGGAGGAACTTAATTATGACCATTATCACTGTACTTAGAAATATACAAAGAAACAATATTCCAAACCACAGCTTCATATGTTTTGCCCCACATAGAGAACTGTCATTCTATGCTGCCCATAAGGGTGGGATTGTTTTAGGGTTTGGGGGGTCTGTGGGTGTATTTTGACAATTTAGACGTATTCTTTATGTCTGAAAGATTATATGGAGAGAGTTTGGTGCAAATCGGATAATGACAACTATATTTACTTAATATTATACCAATCCTATGCCATGAAAAAGTTAATTTTGAGCGCATCCAATTAGCTATATTTCTCACAGACCAAATGATTTTTCCACAAAATAATGCTTCAGGGAAGGTTATCTTATCCCTTTCTTACTACAAAAGCAGTTTCAGAACCATCTGAGATGGTGGGTGTCGAAATCAACCTTTTGGGGGCCATTTGAAATGGAATGACCCGACAGCTAAACATGAATTAACTCATTCTAAGTACACTAACTACACATCAATTATCCAAGAATGTGTAAGAAAACTCAATTCATAAGGTCAAGACATTAAATCTGGTTCCATCTGAATGACAAGTCCACTGTTTCCTTAATGCATTTTTTTTTTTTTAAATCTACATGTAATTTTTCAACTGCATTTTAGCTTATATTTATATTAATGGACATCACTAGTAAATGGCCGACAGGCATCGAAATCCCCCAGCACCATCATAAACCATTCAAATAGTATTAACAAGTTGATGAAAAATGTCATTTGGGCTCATAGACACACCTGCACACACACTTCTATGCCTACATTTCCAACAAAATATAGGGTTTGGGTGACTTCATTGTATAAGTGTGTCATAGTTTTATTAAAAGAATAAAGAACTCAAGTGCATTTTTGACCATGGACTTATTGCTAGCTACTTACCATAGAGCCACAGTAATGTTAGCATAGTTGGGGGGGCAGGGTAATTTTACTAGCTGGTTGTTAAATACTAAAAGCTACCGAGCAGTCATTAGCTATTACATTTATAACTTACCAAGACACACAACATTACTTAATAAAGTACCCAGATTTCCCACACAGAATCAAAAAATGTTTAGCATATGCATATTCATATGTGCATATGTTTAGCTAGCATAGAGTTAGCTAGCGTACAGCTAGCGAGCTAGCTAGTGAGCAAGCTAGCGTACAGCTACCATGCTGCCATTTCTCTCTCCCAGGGGGTTAAGTTAAGTTTAAAGGTACTGAGAGTTTATAAGCTGGGTTTCGAAAGTTTCGAAATTACAAAGAAACATAATATCACTTGATTAAAAGTACTCTGAATTCTCACACACACACACACACAGAATCAAAAGGTGTTTAGCATATGTTTTAGCTACCTCGGGAAAATTGCACTTACCTTTCTCATGGCTAGCAATGATGACTCTGTCCGTGCGCGGTCAAGTGAGAACAATATTGGTTTTACTTCCGGTTTCCAGATACCAGATTCCGGTTTGCCTTCAAACTAAAACGCTATACGCTATGAAATTTGAAATGGCCTTGTAATTTATAGAACACTACTTAATTAAAAGTACTCTAAAAGCCCACACAGAGGATCCAAACATTGTTAGCATTTGCACGTAACTTCTTACCTTAGTGTACAGCTAATCCGCTCCAATGTGTGGTAGTTACCGATGGACTGGTTCGTACGTCATATGAGTAAAATGTGCGGTTTTAAAGTACCATTGGGCGATTTCAACTTCCGTTTAACTGTGCTGCCTTCAAAATAAATTGTCATATAGCGCTATTCACCTTAAATGTACTCAAAAAGCCCACACAGAGAATCAAAAATTGTTAGCACATGCATGTAATTTCTTACCGTAGTGTACAGCTAATCCTCTCCGGTGTGTGGTAGTTACTCACCGATGGACTGGTTCCTACGACAGATGAGTAAGACCTGCGGTTTTAAAGTAACTTTTGCCGATTCCAACTTCCGTTTAACTATTTTGCCTTCAAAATAAATTGTCATATAACTAAATCGTCCACTTCCATTTTAACAATGAAGCTGTTGCATGCATTAGGCTACTCGACACTTTTCTCATCATATCACGACTTTATTCTCGAAAAAATATGACCGTATTCTCCTAATATTATGACTTTATTTTCATAACACTATGACTTAATTCTCTAAAAATTATGACTTTATTCTCCTAATATTATGACTTTACTCTCGTAATATTACGATTACTCGAAACATTAGATCATTTAAATTTGAATAGTGGCCCTAAAACACCATCATACATAAATACCCCCGGCCTACCCACAATAAAATCCATACCTGTGGGAAACACTGTATACTATAGCTTTATTGGGAAAGTAGGCAAAAGAGTAGGTGTAAATACAATAAGTGTAACCACACTTTAATCAAGCATAGACTATAGAACAGTGGCTTGTCACCACTGTTATCCTTAAAATGAAACAGAAAGCATCTTAATGCTAAATGAGAAGGCCAAGAAATATTAAAAAGACAACATTTATTTATTTAATTGATTTTATTAAAAAAAGATAAACGAACAACAATGAACAATGAAACAACGAAACAATAACAACAATTAAACAATGTGAAGGACGTGGTCCCCTTGTCACCATCCTGAGAAAAATACACAAAAACAGACAAGAGAGGGAGTGATAATTGTCAAATTGAGTTTAGCCTGATACAGCGACATTTTTAAAATGAATGGAAGCAACACACACCTGATTAGTCCGATGGTGGAGGGAAAACTCCCTCAACGATGTTCAGCTTGGATCGTATGGTCATCTTGGTAGGGAGGGAGGCCGAAAACTCCACAGGGTCTTCCCCTTCGGCCCAGTTGCCCCGAGGGACGTGGAGGTCCTCATGGTCAGCCACCATGATGATAAAGCCTGACTCCTTATCAATCAAGCCTTCCACCGTGTATACTTGTGAGGAGGCATCCTCCATGTCGGTGGTCGCATCCTGTAGATCACCACAGCAGAAATAACTTTAGCAGACCATTATCAAAACATTAGACTTTATAGTTGTATTGCGATGTCAGAAAGCGATTTGACGGGCAACATTACATTACAATGAGATAACTCATTTTACTACTGTACTTTACTTTATAGGATGTAAACCCGTTCCCAAAAAGAGAAAAGTGGACTGTCCAGGAGGATGCAGCCGGGGCAGACTTGGACAAGCTGGTTTGCGTCCTGGAAGACTGGCAGACCAGCTCGCCCAAATCTTCCCCGGCTCCATCCTCCGGGACAGGTCGGCCGCGGCTGTCGGTCCCGGCAGGTCAGCCGCGGACACCAAAGCTTGAGATAAGTTTTACATCCTATAAAGTATGATCCTAAAGTATGATTTAAATGGTACACTTCCATTTTAACAATAAAGCTGCTTCTTGCATTAGGGTACTCACACTTTTCTCATCATATCAAGACTTTATTCTCATAATAGGATTACATTATTCACATAATATTACGACTTTATTCTCGAAGAATTATGACTTTATTTTCGTAATAACACTGAGTTTATTTTGAAATATTATGACTTTATTTCCCCTAATATTATGACTTTATTTTCGTAACATTAGCACTTTTTTCTGGAAAGGTTATGACTTTATTCTGGTAAAAACCTTCACAACTCGTTCCCCGTCACAAAGGAGGCATCCATAGGACACCTCCAGGTCTCCCGAAACTACATTATTTTCGCACCTGAAGCGATGGCCTCTACAGAACTCCTCCTTAGCGAGGCATTTCACCCTCACACGCCTCCTGTAAGGGTGCGCGGCATCCAAGGCTGAGATAAAGGAGGTTGTCATGTTTCGTCCGTCCGTCCGCAGATAAATGTAAAATTGTTGCGCAGGTACTGCTTGGTATATTTATAGATAGTTGTCCTTTTGATTCACCGAAGACTTCTTGATCACTTATTTTTGTTTTGTCTGGAGCGGCGGGTCAAAGGATGGACATACACTTTGAGATTTGTTCCTTCTTACATGCATACTGTCCAGACTAAGCATATCGCCTTCATATTTAATATGAAAAAATACATTTACATTTTACTAAATGTATTTATTAGAACAATAAAATGCAAGTGTGTCAGGAAAATACAGCCCAGTCACTGCTCTCTTTCTCTCCCCCTCACACAGACACACACACACACACACAATGGAGTCCGGTGTCATCGGTGTTTCTCTGATGATGTCTTGAGTATTTATTTTGTTTTGTGGAGCGGCGGATCAAAGGTTTGACGTATTTGTGCCATCTTGCATGCATGTATTATCCAGACTAATCATATCGCCTTCATATTCAATATGAAAAATTCAATTTTACTAAATCTTTTTATTAGAACAATAAAATGCAAGTGTGTCAGGAAAATACAGGCCAGTCAGTGCTCGCTCTCTCTCTTTTCCCATCATTCTCTCTCTCTCTCTCTCTCTCTCACACACACACACACGCCCGCGCGCGCACCAGTGGCCTAGAGGCCAGGCTGAATGTAAAGGCTTTTTTTCTATAGCTGAACAGATAATGGAGTCAAGTAAAGCTTATTAATGGTCAACGGCCTGTTAATTGAGAAAAGTATTGCCTCTCTAAGTCTGAAATCCATACTTATTTACTTATATAGTACTTATTCATACTTAATTCATATTAGTCATATAAGCTTTCGATGTCCTAATGTTAGACAAATAAAGCTATAATATTAGGAGATTAAAGTCATAATATTTTGAGAATGAACTCATAGTGTTATTACGAAAATAAAGTCATAATCTTTCAAGAATAAAGTCTGCCTCGGCTGCATTCTCCGGGACAGGTCGGCCGCCGCTGTCGGTCCCGTTCTCTCTCGCCAGTGAGTATTTTGCTGTCCATTCTTTGTTAACACTAGAGGACCGCCAGGATTATAGCACTACGGCGTTCACAGTTGCAGTAACAATGCATTTGTTTGATAAAGTTGGGTGTTAATTATCAAAAATAAATAAAAAATAAAAAATACAATACGAAATAAGCTATAGGGTCTCGGTATATGGTATGGTATATGGTATTACTGTCAGACTTGGCACAAAAGCATGGACCCAAATGCACGACTCGAGACGGGGAGATAAAGTACAAGTCCGTTTATTCCAGCTAGGTTCGGTACACAGAAAGGCAGTCCGGATAAGGCAAAGGTAGCAGACAAGGGGCAGGCAAAAATCCAGGTCGAAGAAACAGGCAACGTCAAAAAACCAAAACTCACGAGGGAATGCAGGAAACAAAGGAAGGCTGGTACGTTTGTCACAGGGAACAAAGACGAACTGGCAACAGAACAGGGAAACACACCGACTAAATACTAACAGGGAGGGGAGACAATGAGGCACAGGTGCAACACATTTAGGGCGGGGCAGGTAATCACACAGGCGGGAAGCTTCGGGGAGGAAAGGAAGTAAAGTGACCTGAAACGAGACGACAAGTGAGTAACAAAATAAAACAGGAAACAAGACAAAACACAAGAGGAAAACGAAAAGGGAGTTAACGGGTCTGAGCAGGTGTGACAGTACCCCCCCCTCTAGGGCCGGCACCTGACGGCCCAGGCTGCGAGGGATGAAGGCGATGGAAATCCCGAATAAGATCAGGATCCACAATATTACTGGCAGAAACCCAGGACCGTTCCTCTGGACCGTAACCCTCCCAATCGACCAGATACTGGAACCCACGGCCCCGACGGCGAACCGCCAGAAGCCGACGGACCGTGTAGACAGGACCACCGTCAACGACACGGGGGGGGGGGTGGGGGCCTGGAGGCGGGAACCAGCGGACTTTCTCGGGCAGGCTTGCCTTAGGCAATTTCAGTTGCACAGTCACTGGGTTAATGATCTTGGAAATAGGGAAAGGACCAACGAACCTGGGTGCGAGTTTCCTGGACTCCACTTTGAGGGGAAGATGTCTGGTGGATAGCCACACCTTCTGCCCACTCTGGTAACTAGGAGCCGGGACGCGACGACGGTCCGCCGCAGCCTTGTATCTTTCGGAGTTGCGTAGCAACGTGTGTCGGGTTCGATCCCAGGAACGTCGACAGCGACGAACCAAAGCCAGTGCGGATGGTACACTGACCTCGCTCGCCAACGAGGGAAACAATGGTGGCTGGTAACCAAAAACACAATGAAAAGGGGACAGTCCAGTGGAGGAACAGGGCAAAGAATTGTGTGCATACTCGACCCAGGTAAGTTGTTTGCTCCAGGTGGTGGGACTCTGGGAGACCAGACAGCGAAGAGACGTTTCCAACTCCTGGTTGAAACGCTCCGTCTGACCATTGGTCTGAGGGTGATGTCCGGAGGAGAGACTGACTGTGGTGCCCAGCAGCGAACAGAACGCCCGCCAGAACTGTGCCACGAATTGCGGGCCCCGATCAGACACCACATCCCTAGGGAAGCCACGAAGACGAAACACCTTGTGCAGCATCGCCTCCGCCGTCTCCTTAGCAGAAGGCAGTTTAGGTAGGGGAACAAAATGAACCATCTTGGAAAATCTGTCCACCACCGTAAGTACGGTGGTGTAACCTTCAGAGACAGGCAGCCCGGTAACAAAATCCACAGAGATGTCTGACCAGGGCCTCCGCGGCACAGGAAGCGGGCGAAGAAGACCTGAAGGGGGTTGGTTGGAGACTTTACTGCTGGCACATACCGGACAGGCGGCAACATATTCCGACACCTCCCTCTCCATGGCCGGCCACCAAAACCGCTGCTGGATCACGAACATGGTGCGGCGGACTCCGGGATGGCAGGAGAATCTCGAGGTATGGGCCCAGTGGATAACCTGAGAACGAAGAGTGAGAGGGACAAACAACCGGTTCGGCGGGCAGCCATCCGGAACCTGACAGTCTCTTAAAGCCCCAATCACCTTGTTCTCGATATCCCAGGAGAAAGAGCCCATCAGGCAGGCGGGGGGAAGGATCGGAGCTGGGTTCTGGTCCGGAGTCGTGGAAGGAAAGATGCGGGAAAGAGCGTCCGGTTTACCGTTCTTCGATCCGGGTCTGTAAGACAGAGTGAAGTGAAAACGGTTGAAAAAGAGAGCCCACCTAGCCTGTCGAGAGTTGAGCCTCTTGGCGGACCGCAGATACTCCAGGTTCTTATGGTCCGTCCACACCAGAAATGGCTGTTCCACCCCCTCCAGCCAGTGTCTCCACTCCTCCAATGCCACCTTAATGGCGAGCAGCTCCCGGTTACCAACGTCGTAATTCCTCTCAGCGCTGGACAGTTTACGGGAGAGGAATGCACAGGGATGCAGTCTGTTGTCCTTAGCCGAGCGTTGAGACAGAATAGCCCCCACGCCCACATCGGAAGCATCCACCTCCACCACAAATTGCAAGGCCGGGTTGGGGAGAGTGAGCACTGGAGCTGAGGTGAAGGTGGTCTTGAGTCTCTGGAAGGCGATTTCCGCCTTGTCCGTCCACTGGAAAGAGTTCTTGGGAGAGGTTAGGACATGGAGAGGAGCAGCCACGGAGCTGAAATTCCTCACAAATTTCCGATAGAAATTTGCAAAACCCAAAAAACGCTGCACCTCTTTACGAGATGTAGGAGTGGGCCAATCGACCACTGCACTGACCTTCACCGGATCCATCTGCACCCTCCCCTCCGCGAGGATGAAACCCAGGAAGGAAACCGTGGCCTGATGGAACTCACACTTTTCTGCTTTAACAAAAAGTTGGTGCTGGAGGAGACGCAGGAGAACCTTGCGGACATGCTGAACATGAGACTGCTCATCGGGGGAGAAAATCAAAATGTCATCCAGATAGACAAACACAAAATCATTAAGCATGTCACGAAGGACATCATTCACAAGGGCCTGAAAAACAGCGGGGGCGTTAGTGAGGCCAAAAGGCATGACCCGATACTCATAGTGCCCACTAGGGGTATTAAAAGCAGTCTTCCATTCATCCCCCTCCCTTATTCTCACAAGGTGATAGGCATTTCTAAGGTCTAACTTGGTGAAAATCTTAGCCCCGTTCAGTTGTTCAAATGCCGATGAAATCAAAGGGAGGGGGTACCTGTTCCGGATGGTGATCTCATTGAGACCACGGTAGTCAATGCAGGGTCGAAGAGACTTGTCCTTCTTGTCCACGAAAAAGAATCCCGCACCAGCGGGGGAAGACGACGGGCGAATAAGCCCGGCTGCCAACGACTCTTCCACATACCTCTTCATAGCGGCGGTCTCCGGAGCTGACAAGGAGTACAACCGCCCTTTAGGAAGAGAAGAACCCGGGCGAAGGTCGATGGCGCAATCATAAGGCCGATGGGGGGGAAGCGAGGAGGCCCGAGACTTGCTGAATACCTCCTTGATGTCGTGGTAACAGGAAGGCACCTTGGAGAGATCCGGATAATCCGCCTCTGGGTCCCGGACCTCGGAGTCGTCGTCAGCAGGAACGGACTGGATCTGGATAGGAGGAGAACCCGCCCCACAAGTCTGCACACAATCCTTGCCCCAGGATAAAATCTGTCCCGACTGCCAGTCAATGTGGGGGTTGTGCAGGGTAAGCCAGGGATGACCCAGAATAAGAGGATGTTGAGGTGAGAGATATACATGAAAGTTAATCCTCTCTGAGTGGAGATCCGGAAACGTAAGGGTAAGGGACTGAGTGCGATGCGTGACCTTACAGATAAGGCGACCATCCAGGGCACAGGCTTCCAGGGGTCTCCGGAGGAGGAAGAGACGGAGCCCCAGTCTTTTAGCCAGAGCGGCATCGATGAGGTTCGCATCAGAACCAGAGTCCACCAAGACTGGGTGCTGGAGGGAGGACACAGGAGAGGTGAGAGTGACCTGAGGGTGTAAACGAGAGGGATTAGAGACAGTCACAGTACGGCTCACCAAAGCCCTCTTCCTCATCGGTGAGCCTGGGCTTTTAACGGGCAGTTAGAGATGAAGTGTCCTCCTTGTCCACAGTAGATGCAACGCCCCTCAGCCATTCTGCGTTGGTGCTCCTCTGGAGAAAGGCGGGTGCGACCTAGCTGCATAGGCTCCTCCGGGGCCACCGGGGTCGCTGGAGGAGTCGGAGAAGATCGCTGCCAGGAAGGAGCGATACGAGAAGAGGAGTGCCCCTGCTGGCGAGGAGGGGAACGATTGAACCTGGCTCTGGACCTTTCCCTCTCCCGGTTACACAGCCGTATGTCAATCTTAATTGCCAAGGCGATTAAGGAGTCGAGGTCAGGAGGAAGATCCAAGGGAGCCAGCTGATCCTTGATCGGTTCCGAAAGACCCTCGAGGAAGGCGTCAAACAAAGCAGTAGGATTCCAGGCGCTCTCTGCTGCCAACGTGCGGAACTCGATGGCGTAGTCCGCCACTCCGCCCCTCCCTTGTCTCAGCCTCACCAGCGCCCGTGCTGCCTCCCGTCCCGGGGTCGTGTGTTGGAAAACCTGGGTAAAAATCTTCACGAACTGAGGTAAGGATTGACAGGCAGTAGGGGACCTTCCCCATTCCGCTGTGGCCCAGGCTTCAGCCCTTCCCGTCAGGTGCGAAATAATAAAGGCTATCTTGGCTCGGTCAGAGGGGAAAGCCGCAGCCTGTAGTTCAAAATGCAGTTCACATTGCGTCAAAAAAGGTTTGCAGTCACCTGAATCACCGGAGAAGCGTGTGGGCTGGGAGAGGTGGAGAGGCAGCGAAGGACCCGAGGAGGAAGCAGCAGACGCCGCCGGCGCAGTAGGTGGAGATGCGGGAGCAGGCGGGGAGGGAGGAGACTGAAGCCTCTGCATCTGCTCCACCAACAGAGTAAGTTGCGACCCGAAAGCCACCATCATATTTTCCTGTCGTGTGTGCAGTTCCTTGAGCTCATGGCACACTAGGTTCAGCTTGTCCTCCTGTCGGAGTATCCGCTGGGAGGAAGCCTCGAGAGCTGCACGCACCGTATCCGGGTCGGCTAGGTCCATCTTTGGCCAGTTCGTCCTGTCAGACTTGGCACAAAAGCATGGACCCAAATGCACGACTCGAGACGGGGAGATAAAGTACAAGTCCGTTTATTCCAGCTAGGTTTGGTACACAGAAAGGCAGTCCGGATAAGGCAAAGGTAGCAGACAAGGGGCAGGCAAAAATCCAGGTCGAAGAAACAGGCAACGTCAAAAAACCAAAACTCACGAGGGAATGCAGGAAACAAAGGAAGGCTGGTACGTTTGTCACAGGGAACAAAGACGAACTGGCAACAGAACAGGGAAACACACCGACTAAATACTAACAGGGAGGGGAGACAATGAGGCACAGGTGCAACACATTTAGGGCGGGGCAGGTAATCACACAGGCGGGAAGCTTCGGGGAGGAAAGAAAGTAAAGTGACCTGAAACGAGACGACAAGTGAGTAACAAAATAAAACAGGAAACAAGACAAAACACAAGAGGAAAACGAAAAGGGAGTTAACGGGTCTGAGCAGGTGTGACAATTACGACAGCCGCTATAGCCGATGCAAGTGTGGAATTCAAGCTATATTTCCTAAACCAATAAACAAGAAATAATAATGCATGACTCTGATGTATTTAGATATATGCAACCAAGGAAACAACACATGCAAAGTCAACTAAAGTGTTAGGCTATAGGCAATATCGACGGGCTTTGCTCTATGCTTCTTTCACAGTGCGCAGTAGCCTTTCACGGCACGGGCCAAAGCTGAACAGTTAGTAGTATTGACAATGCTAAAATAGAATAATTTACACTATTCTATCAGATAGGACAACTATGCATATCAATACAGAAATGACACAATAAACAAAATAAAAACATTTATTGGCTGCAGGAATCAGTGTCCCGACACAAAACAGCAGGCAAAAAACACATAATAAAAATCACACAATATTCAGAAAAAAATAATGAATGAATATTAGAAAATAAAAAACAATAATAATGATGTAGACTACATAGAGTAAACGAAATACAATATAATTCATCAAATTTTAATATTAATAATGAATTATTATTATGAACAATATAACAGAACAAATAATCAGAATATTTTAACAGGTCAGGTGAAACGAAACAAGACGATGTGTCGCAAGATGTGCGCGTTGATGGCAGCCATCGGATCCACCACGTCAACTCCGACCTGAGATAGAAATTAGCGCAAGCTGTAATCATTGTCCAACGCAAATATTTGTCACATCATCAGTGTGTTTTTATCTGTCTCTATAATACTACCATTTACACAGCTCACCTTGGAAACGTTGTAGAAGTTGACAGTCTCTGGCTTCTTCTTCAATCACTACCAATATCCAGGCGTTGGTGTGCTGTGCAGGATAATTGTAATATTAATAATCCGTTAGTAATAATTAGGAACAATTAGGAACAATATAACGAACAAATAATCACAGAATATTTTGACAGGTCAGAGGAAACGAAATAGAACATAACAATAGGTGATTTTGAACAAACCTGAGGTCCAATAGGCAGTCCAGCTGCCTAATTTGCTTTACGCACTGCAGCCGGGGCAAAAGCTCTTCACCCTTGCAGTGCACTTCCCGCAAATAGGTCGCTTGCATCCTTCACATGCAATCAGGGTCTTATTCTTTTTGCAGTGGCTGTTGATCTGGCATTGCTTCTGTGTTGCGGGCTGTTGCTGGTGTGGCTCTCTCGGAACATGTGCGGGCAGACTGGCCATGTGGTCTTCTCTCAGCTCCTTGGCCAGCTGGAGGATGAAGACTCTTCGGGTGATGCTGTTCCCTGTGTCTTTTACAAGATGTGCGCGTTGATGGCAATAATAAAAATAATAACCTATGCCTACCTGGCACCAATGGAGTGGATGTGGAAGTAGATGGCTCAGCTGGCAGAACTGGGGCAGCGTTGTTGGGCTTGGATTTTTTACGCCGGGGTTCCTCTAGCTGATAGTCGGAATCAGACGAACACTCCTCGCTCCAGTCCACATCCCTCAAGTCTGAAACTTCTCTACCATCAAATTCCCCTTCACCCAGTTCGTGAAATAATGCCAAAGCCTCCTCTACATTCAGTCTTCTGTTTGCTCTCTTCGTCCTCTTGATCATCAAATAGCGGGCAATAGCAGACAATACTGACTAAACTCAAATATGCTACTGCTCTGTGTTTTGGATTGAGATCTTACTATATATAGACAACGGTATTATTGAAGAAAAACAAGAAACATTGCTTAGCAACCAAAGACGCGCAAAATGAAACCCGCGAAACTTGAAAAAAAATACATGGTAATGTAGTGATGTATGGACATACAGTATGGGTCAATCTGACCGCTATGGTGTTCCTAGGTATAAATGCTCAGAAATCTTTTGTCTTTTGATTTAGAACCTTCAAACTTTGTGAAAATAAAGTTAACACATATTTAGAAAAAGTCATGGACTGGGGGCCTCATACTCTTTATTTTAACAGAGATATTTGCAACAGAAAACCCCAAACGGTCTGTGAGACCGCCTTGGCGCTTCTAGTGAAAAACAGTTTTTACCGCAGCTGCACTGCAAATTAAATTAGGCAACTACTTACTCGACCTCGGGTTTGTTCGTCCACTTTCGTTCTAACTGGTATGCACTTTTTATACTGTATTTTCTTTTGTTTTTGAATATTATATGATTTCTATTGTGTGCTATTTTGTTTCGGGACACTGATTCAGGTTTATTGTGTCACATTTGTACATTTGCACGTTTGCATTTTAGCGCCACTGTTAAATAATCTAAGAGAATAAAGTCCTAATATAACATAACATAGGAGAATTAAGTCATACTGTGTGTGGAGTAGCCTAATGCAAGAAGCAGCTTCATTGTTAGATTACATTACATTATATTAGATGGCTCTTTATTGTCCCTGAGGGGAAATTGCAGTTATGCAGCAGAGGGTGTACAAAGCAAGAGGCACACAGCACGATACAATGAGCAAAATTACAAACAGTATACAAAAAATACAAAAAGTACACAAAATATACAAATTAGCAAGAGGAAACGGGACTGACATGCAGCCAAGGCAAACTTTATTCTCGAAAAACTATGACTTTATTTTCGTAATAACAATATGAGTTCATTCTCGAAATATTATGAATTTAATCTCCTAATATTATGGCTCTTTTCGTAACATTATGACTTTATTCTCAAAATCTTAGATTATTTGTCTATATATTTAAGTATGAATAAGTAAATAAGTATGGATTTCAGACTTAGAGAGGCAAGAATTTTCTCAATTTACAGACCATTGATAAGTAATTGATAAGTAAAGTTGACCATTGATAAGCTTTACTTGACTCCATTATCTGTTCAGCTATAGAAAGAAAGCCTTTACCTTCAGTTACTAGGGTGTTTCTAGCTGGTTGCTAGGGTGCCCTAAGTGGTTGCTAGGGTGTTGCTAGGGTGTCCTGGGCCATTGCTAGGGTGTCCTAGGCCGTTGCTAGGGTATCCTGGGCCGTTGCTAGGGTGTCCTAGGCCATTGCTAGGGTGTTGCTAGGGTGTCCTAGGCCATTGCTAGTGTGTCCTAGGGTGTTGCTAGGGTGTCCTAGGCCGTTGCTAGGGTTTCCTAATCTGTTGCTAGGGTGTTGCTAGGGTGTCCTAGACCGTTGCTAGGGTGTCCTGGGCTGTTGCTAGGGTGTCCTAGGCCGTTGCTAGGGTGTTGCTAGGGTGTCCTAGGCCGTTGCTAGGGTGTCCTAGGCCATTGCTAGGGTGTTGCTAGGGTGTCCTAGGCTGTTGCTAGGGTGTCCTAGGTCGTTGCTAGGGTGTTGCTAGGGTTTCCTAGGCCATTGCTAGGGTGTTGCTAGGGTGTCCTGGGCCATTGCTAGGGTGTCATAGGCGGTTGCTAGGGTGTCCTAGGTGGATCCTATGTTGTTTATAAGTCGTTGCTAAGGTCTAATATGTCATTGCTAACGTGTAGTAGCTGGAGCCAAAATGGCCACCTGGCGTTGTAGTTGCACTAGTAGTAGTACTTCAAAGTTGTATGAAGTTGAATGCAGTTGCATTACAAATACATTGAAGTCTATGTGAGTTCAAAATACATAAGGGTCTATGGATCTGGAGCCAAAATGGCCACCTGGATCCAACATGGCGGCGTTGTAGTCGCACTAGTAGTAGTACTTGAAAGTTGTATGAAGTTGAATGCAGTTGCATTACAAATACATTGAAGTCTATGTGAGTTCAAAATACATAGAGGTCTATGGGTCTGGAGCCAAAATGGCCACCTGGATCCAACATGGCGGCGTTGTAGTCGCACTAGTAGTAGTACTTGAAAGTTGTATGAAGTTGAATACAGTTGCATTACAAATACATTGAAGTCTATGTGAGTTCAAAATACATGTAGGTCTATGGGTCTCGAGCCAAAATGGCCACCTAGAGCTAAGATGGCGGTGTTGTAGTGGCAGTAGTAGTAGTAGAATGTTGAATGAAGTTGAATGGAGTTGCATTACAAAAACATTGAAGTCTATGAGACTACAAAATACATGGAAGTCTATGTGAGTTCAAAATACATGGAGGTCTATGGGTCTGGAGCCAAAATGGCCGCCTGGATCCAACATGGCGGTGTTGTAGTAGTACTAGTAGTAGTAGTAGTAGAATGTTGAATGAAGTTGAATGCAGTTGCATTACAAATACATTGAAGTCTGTTTTTTGCTGACTCAGCAGCGGTACAAAGTACTTCATAATTCCTAAAGTACTACTAGTATCTCTTAGAAAAGTCATAGCACACCTCCCCACATAATTCCGCACAGTTTGACATATCATGCATATTGTGCATGTCGCTCGAAAACTGCGGGACAAGTTACGCGCCGACCGCGTTTTTCTGCGATAGCTCGCAAATCGTGCGAAATTCTGCAAATCTGACATCTGAGCTCACTATGTACATTTAATTACCCACATTTTGATACCTGAACCACATATGTGGCACACACGGTTTTTGCTCTACAGGTGAGCAAAAAAACGCATGGAAGTGGAATAACACAGCAATCCCACTAATAATAATAAACACGCAAGATTATAATAGTGGGCTTGCTGTGTAACAGCAATCCCACTAATAAACCGATAGGAAAACAATAGGGTTCTACCCCTTCGGGGTTTGAACCCTAATAAACCGATAGGAAAACAATAGGGTTCTACCCCTTTGGGGTTTGAACCCTAATAAACCCCCAGAAAAATAATAAGGTTCTCTTCAATGTTTAGTTCATGAAGTCCATGAAGATAAGAGTACTTACACGTAAAGAGTTACCACTCGGACTCAGAGGTAGAATGAACAAAGATAGTTTATTTATGGGGAGACCGGAGGGTAGAGTGGATGCAGGACGAAGCAGGGAGACAGGCAGGAGACACGGCAGGCAGGTGGTGGATGAACGGGTAGTCCGGTTTAGCAGGCAGGTAGACGGGGATGCGCGGAATGGCTGGAGATGATAATGATCCACACTGGCTGAATCAACGATCTGGCGAGGAATGACTGGAAAGCCGGAGAAGATATAGTGGGTGTCTGATGGGTTGATGGGAATCAGCTGTGAGCCAGGAGCCGGGAGGATGATTGGGAACCACGCCCACCGCACGTACACACACAGACAGGGACAGACAGGTAGAGACACATAGGGAAACACAGGGGGCACGGCAGAGACCGTGACAACCACCTTGTAGTTCAGTGGACCAACCTGACACTCAACTCTGTATGGGCCTTACCATTAGGAGCCATTAGTGGCAAATTATTTATCAGCTTTGGAATGGGGATGGGCATGCACCCAGCCTTATTCCTCCAACTACACATCTCGTCGATGCTTGTAATTATTTCTCTTCTGCCATTGACAAGCTATTGAGAGGTTTTTGGAGACAAATTATTCATCCAGATGGGAGGTTTTAGCGTAAACTGGAGACTCAGGAGTGGCATCCTGTGGCTGCAGTATCACGCCGAAATGTCCTCTGAGTGACCTATTAAGCTTGAGATCAGCAGGAGTCACACCAGTAGACTTGTGGACGGTCGCATTGAGTGCTAATCTGAACTCCAGAAGGTACCTATCCCAATGCTTATGATTGTCTCCAACAAACAAGGCAATCATAGGCTTCATGGTGCAGTTTATCTGTTTGGTGAGATTTGTTTGAGAATGATAGGCTGAAGTGAGCTTTTGGGAGATATTCCACTTTATACAGGTGGCGTGGAAGATCGAGGAATATAATACAAATTTGGAGCCACAATCGGACAGAATGGAATCAGGAACCCCCGATCTAGTGAGAATTTCCTGAGTGAGGATCTGAAAAACTGTCTCAGCTGTTGCCTTCCTCAAGGGAAAAAGTTCCACCCAGTGTGAGAAGTAATCAACTTTGATGTGGATGGGGGCATACAAGCCCTTCTGCTTCCTTCCTCCTTGGTCTTGCTGACGTTGATAGAAAGGTTATTGTCCTGGCACCACACTGCCAGGCCACTGACCTCCTCTCTGTAGGCCGCCTCATCATCATTGGTGATCAGGCCTACCACTACTGTGTCATCCGCAAACTTAATGATTGTATTGGTGCTGTGCATTGCCACGCAATCATGTGTAAACAGGGAGTACAGGAGTGGGCTGAGCATGCATCCCTGGGGCGCTCCTGTGTTTAGGGACAGCGTTGGAGGTTTTGTCGCCTACCCTCACTATCTGGGTGGCAGCCCGCCAAGAAGTCCAGGATCCAGTTGCAGAGGGAGGTGTTCAGTCCCAGTGACCCGAGCTTGGTGACGAGCTTGGAGGGGATGTTCCCATCCACCTGGGAGATTTAAGATGACCGCGGCCAGTACCATTTTGTTTTTGTTTGGTCAATAGAGTGTATGAGAGCCATAGGAGTTGCTGCATTTGTTTTACTGGTTTGACATTTGACAGTTTCCTATACCCGCTACCATACACAATTGCATCAATCATTCCACACCTGCGGCTTTACTAATCAAATCAAATCAAATCAAATCACATTTATTTGTATAGCCCTTAATCACCGTTACAGTCTCTAAGGGCTTCACAGTGCCCAACATGTGAAAATAATAAATGGTTAGTACACGACATCCCCCAGCCTTAGACCCTCACAGAGGACAAGGAAAAACTCCCACAAACCCTCACTGGGAAAATTGGGAGAAACCTTGGGAGGGGCTACTCAGAGAGGGATCCCCCTACCAGGACGGTTGGGCGTGCAATAGATGCCGAGTTTGGGCAAGCAGCGTATACACAATATATGAACGTTTATTTTGGTGGGACATCCAGATCTGATGGGGCGGCATCACAGCAACGGCAACTCAGTCAGCGTCATCATAGGACTAGGGGACCATGCAGGCGCCAACACTGCCCAGATAGGAGAACGCAACGTCCGCTCAGTCAGCATCGTCCTAGGAGGGGGGACCAACCAGACGCCAACTCTGCCGGGCTGCGGCCTGGAACAGATAGGAGACTCACCCACACACACCCATACACTCTGCCATACACTCTCACTCACAGACAAACATGACCAGCGTCAGTGGACAGGAGCAGGTAGACCAGGAGAATAGGACATGTAGGCAGGATGCTAGTATCCATCGGCAGGACCCTGATCTAGGATGAGCTAACTGGTCTAGCCTTACTCTGAGAAGAGACTGAGCCACTCCCTCAAGGCTGGTCAAATGACAGAGAGAATAAATGGGTTTTTAGCCTTGACTTAAAGACTTCGATAGAGCCTGCCTCTCTGATTGAGGCAGGCAGACTGTTCCATAGATAGGGAGCCCGGTAAGAAAAGGCTCTGTTACCTGCAGTTTTCTTTTTGATTGCTGGGATAGACAGGTAGCCAGCGTCCTGAGATCTGAGGGCGCGTGGCGGTTTATAAGGTTTAATCAAATCGGATAAATAGGACGGTGCCATCCCATGTAATGATTTATATGTAAGTAAAAGCACCTTAAAGTCACACCTGGCCTGAATTGGTAGCCAGTGTAATGAGGACAGGATGGGAGTTATATGGTCGAATTTCCTAGTTTTGGTCAGGATTCTGGCAGCAGCATTCTGGACCAGTTGTAGTTTTTTAATCTGCCCGCACTGCCCTGTTCATCGGACATCCAACCAACATCACTGTCAACTGTCCTGCAAAGGCAAAATGATGTCACTCAGATGCTCATAAAAGAACAAATGCTCTCTTTGCTTCCTCCCAGAGACACCCCAATCTTCTCTGGCGATCCCCTCCAATACTTGATCCTCATCCGCACATTTGAACACGCTATAGAGGACAAAACTGATAGTCGATGTGATAGGCTGTTGTTCCTTGAACAGTTTACTGTTGGACTGCCACAAGACCTGGTCCGCAGTTGGCAGTTTATGGAGCCCAATAGGGGATACTCAAAGGCAAAGAGGCTACTGAAGGAAAGCTTTGGGAATGACTTCTGGCCCAGACAGCTCAGTCAGTAGAGCATGAGACGCTCAGTCTTAGGGTTGTGGGTTCAATCCCCACGTAGTGTCCACTATCACCTTTGCTTTGGATAAAAGCGTCTGCTAAATGAAAGTAATGTAATGTGTGGCGGCTGTGGCTCAGGAGGTAGAGCGGTTCGGCCTCCAATTAGAAGATCAGAGGTTCGATCCCCGGCTCCTCCAGTCCACATGTCGAAGTGTCCTTGGGCAAGACACTGAACCCCAAATTGCTCGCAGCCATCGGTGTGTGAGTGTGTGTGTGAATGGGTGAATGAGAAGCATATACTGTAAAGCGCTTTGGATAAAAGCGCTATATAAATGCAGTCCATTTACCATAATGTAATGTAACTTCATCATTGCTACAGCTTACCTGGAAAAGGCTCTTAATTGGCCTGCCATTAAGCCGGAGGATGACAGAAAAGCTCTTCAGGAATATGTCTTGTCTGTTCCTAAGGGAGTGCTGTAACACAATGGTCTTGGATAATCTTGGATCTTGGATCCTGTGTTTGGTGACATACAGGAAGTTGTTAGGAGAGAGATCAAAGCTCCCAAGAGTGCTAAGTTTGGAGCTAGTATCACTCACAAGAAGAGTAACTTTGTGACCATTGCAGCAGTTGAATACGGTGTTAAACATGAAAGGTCTGAGGAGGAAAGGCCAATCCAGACACACTGTATCTGTTGCTCTGGAAGTCATGGAATTTCATGTCAAGAAATGAACAAGAAGTCTCACAATGAAAAGGTGGAACTGCTCAGATCGAAAGGAATTTGTTTTGGCTGTCTCACTAAAGAGCATGTCAGCAAGGAGTGCAAAAGCATGGTTTGTGAAATCTGCCAGCAATCACACCCCACTGTTCTGCAAATACAGAAGCACAAGGTGGGAGGCAGTAAGAGTAACGGTGGCAAGCCCGGGAAAACACTGTTCAGTAGTGCTCTGGTCTCATTAAAGGAGCGTGAGCATAACGGGGTCAGCAATCGACACTGTACTCTCCCCATAGTGTCAGTGCAGTGCAGTCCTGGATCAAGGCAGCTCAGCAACCTTCTGCACAAAAGTGCTTAAGAAGCAGCTAAACGCTACAGGTAAATGAACGTCCATACTGTTGAGAACCATGGGACAAGAAGGGTCTGTAACCGTGCTGACAGGCCTTGAAGTGTGTAGGATTGAGGACTGCAGTTTCATTCAGCTGCCTGAAGTCTACACTCAAAAGACCACATACCCAAGCAGACAGATCTAGAGAAGTGGCCATACTTGATGGAAGTCCAGCTGACTCAGATTGATACAGGGCTCTTAATTGGATCCAATGCAACCAAACTCATGGAGCCTTGGAAGGTGCTTAACAGCAGAGGTAGTGGACCATACGCTGTTAAGACCTTGTTGGGATGATTGGGATCATGTTGGGATGATTGGTGAGTGGCTGGCTTCAAAGGTGTCAACTAGCACCTTTGTAAGTCGCTTTGGAAACAGTCTGCTAAATGACTGTACTGTACTGTAATGGAGACTGCGAGTGTAGGAAGTATAGTCACACTCCTGTTTGCTCGTCAACCGAATCTCCGTTGCCACTCTTAATGATTTCCTTATTGAACAGTACAATCACGACTACCCAGAGAAGGGTTATGAAGAGAGAGAAGAGATGTCAGTTGATAACAAAGAATTTATGGATATCATGGAGAGCTATTTGAACATCAAGACCTGTATGTCAGGTGCTGTTGGTGCTGTGCTATTGCAAGTGCAATACCGCTCTGATCTTTTCTGGAAGAGGCGGGGTCAAGAACGACAGAGATGGAGAAATATTGTCCCAGGAGATGTTGTGTTGATTGCAGATGCTACTGCACCACGTGGGTGTTGGCTCATGGCCAGAGTCACAGAAACAAGGTCTGACTCCAAAGGTCTGGTCCGCAGTGTCCGCCTGCAAACCAAGACCAATGAACTTGAAAGACCAATAAGCAAAATATGACTGTTGGCCTGACTAGAAGATACACCTGCATTCATACCGTACACACTCACCTTCACACGCAGTACTTACTTTAACATACTTACTCTTACACACCTTCACACACACCCTAGTCATGCATGTCGAGCTAAGAAAAGAGAATAGATTGCCCATGTATTTTGTAGATACACACATGGTGATTCGATTTTCGGTGTGTATTAAACTTAGTTGTGATTGTAAATGTGATTGTAAGTGACACTGGAGATTGTTTATTGTTGCCATAAATGCAAAAATATAAATTTAGAAATGTAATATTGGATGATTAGATTATATGTGCTGCTATACCCCCCATTTCCATCCGAGGGGAGGACGTAGACTTGGTGCAGTCCTACAGGTACCTAGGAGTGCACCTGGATGACAAGCTGGAGTGGAGTGGGAACACTGAGGCTATATACAAGAAGGGGCAGAGCCGACTCCACTTCCTGAGGAGGCTCAGGTCCTTTAACGTATGTAGAACTATGCTGAACGTGTTCTACGAGTCTATGGTGGCAAGTGCCCTTTTCTTTGCGGTTGTGTGCTGGGACAGCAGCATAAAAGCCGCAGACACCAACAGGATAGACAAACTGCTGAGGAAGGCAGGCTCTGTCCTGGGGGCCAGCCTGGACCCAGTGAAGGTCGTGGCTGAGAGGAGAATGTTGGTCAAACTGCTGGCCATCATGCACAATGTCTCTCACCCACTTCACGACACTCTGTCCAGGCAGAGGAGCATGTTCAGCAACAGACTCATCCTGCCTCGGTGTAATTCTACTTATATAAATGTATCAGTCACAGAAATCTAGATGAGAGCATCCTGACAAACAGCATAATGATATTATACAGTAAAATAGCCCAACCATGATCAGTTTGGTTTGATGTTATTTACTTATCTGTATCAATTGCATTAAAGCTGTCGTTGTTTTTTTTAGCACCAAGAGGAAAGAGGGGCTGGAAAACATTCTATGCTGTTCTCAAAGGAATGATCCTATACTTGCAGAAGGTAAGGTATTGCTTTACTTTCCATAGATAACAGTCCCTTACCAGTTTCACCCATGTAGATGTTCCTCGAATAGGTTCTTCTTGATGCACCAAGATCATCGATGAATATTATTACATTTTAAACAAATAGTTCACCCCAAAATGAAAATTCAATCATTATCTACCCCCCCCAAAACAGTGGGAACTCCATTGAAGTTCCTACCATCAAACACAGTTAGCCGCCACAGGTCCATCTCAGCCTTCTAACAAACAATTGCAGTGATTGGGGTCTGATTGTTTAGAGTTCCAAAAAGGAATTAAAATAACTATTGTATATGTGTAAATAGCTTGTAAAGCATGATCCAATTTAGTGTTTTGTAGCCAAACGATTGAGTCTAAAAAACCTAAACTTTCCCCATTATCTCCTTTATGTTACTCACTGACTTTTCCTTGTTTTTGAAAGCATGAATAGTCATGCGCGTTGTGCCTCCAATAGAGAGGGTTGGAGGAAGTGAGCAAACAGAGCCATCTGATACAATCCTGTAGGGTGATGCCCCCATTCACGCTGGAGGAACCATATGTACAGAATAGTGATAATGTGTAAATTGCTATCTGTTGTCATTATCACCATCATAATCAGAACATATTTATGGATGGAGGTAGCATATGTGCAACATGTACAATGTTCTTTATGTACAGCAAAGAGAAACATGGTGCAAAAACATAAATGCATTTGTAGCAAACTAAAAGAAAATAACCCAGTTGGAGATAATTGTAATTGGGATAATTGCAAAGTGACTGTAGTAGGTAGACAGGGTACCCGCGGGGTCTTAAAAGTATTAAAAAAGCATTGAATTTAATATTGTCAAAATAAGGCCTTAAAAGTATTGAATTTCATTTACAAAGTATTGAATTTCGTTTACAAAGGTCTTACATTTTTTTCTTGTCCTTTCGTAGGATTAAATAAATACCGTAACAGTCATAAATAAGTGTCAAATGTATAAAATGTTTTGTGTGTGTGTGTAACGTTACAATTTACTCTGTTTGGTGGTCCAAGTAACTCGTTGCCTCAGAATGGGCAAGGGCTTTCATATGATCCGCGCAAAGCGTTGGCGTCAACACCAGGGGGGGCGAGACCCCTTCACATGATCAGCGTCACCTGCATCAGCCAGTGACCGTAGTTAACCACATCGCCAATGATCATACTAGCACAGCCATAGAAGTATATACTGGCTGCATAAAGTCTTGTACTAAGCTGTCAACCAACCTGGTAGTCCCATCTGTAGACCAACATCATTCCATGCTACGGACTTTTTAGTCAGATCGTGGTATGATTTAAGCGTTATGTTGTATAATTCGGGATGCTCCGAGGAAATGAATGGCAGCACCAGCGCCAAGTGTTTTTGTCACTGATCATGTGAAGGGCGCTCACAAAGCTATTGTGTATTAAATATGAATGTGAGTATTATAATAAAATGTTTTAATAAATTCAAGTACTTGGCAAATAATTATTTTCTAGGGCTTAAAATCCATACTGATTTTCTATTATATCCTTCATACTTTTGCCAGTATGGCTGTGAAGTTGGCATTCAATTTCAGTCTAAGTGGTATTAAAAAGGTCTTAAAAAGTCTTAAATTTAACTTGGAGAACCCTGGGGGTACCCTGGACTACAGACCCGTCGCCCTGACCTCTGTGGTTATGAAGTGATTTGAGCGCCTTGTGCTGTCCCACCTGAAAAACATCACTGACCCCCTGCAGTTTGCCTACAGAGCCAACAGGTCTGTTGACGATGCAGCAAACATGGCCCTCCACTTCATCCTTCAACACCTGAGGCCTGTACTACAAAGCAAGTGCAACATACCCAGGATATCTTTTCGTTAGCTGGCTTCACTAAGCCTAACAACCGCAATCACGGATAAGCGGTGTCACAACGGTGGTTATCAACTCGTTAAGTCAACCCAGGTTTTCCCAATCTGGCTATGAGCGTGTTCATGTAAAAGGGGCTGTGTTTGGGGCTGTGTTTGCACCATATGACCAATCGCCAACAAGGACAAGTCTACCTGAGCCGCATATTTTACACAGGAAGAGCAAACTATCATATTAAATAAATATGAAGAATTAAAAAGTATTATCCAGGCTAAAAGCAACACAGTTGCTACTGCCAATGCCAGGAAGGAAAGCTGGCAAAAAATTACCAACTGTGTGAATGCGTAAGTTAATAGGCTTATCATCAATATCATCAATATCACTGCCCCATCATTAAGGCACCAGATAGACTATAATTACAATTGTGTATTCCATTAAATTAATGTGTTGCTTAGATGTATTCTTATGGCATAAGCATTCTTATGACAAATAAGACAGTATGAGCCTTATTCTTTCAGCTGCAACCCCGGCAGTGTTAAACACTCTTGGGAGCAAATAAAGAACAAATATAAAAACATAATTCAAACCAGTAAGTAGACTTACTTGCAAATCTTATAAGGTCAACAAGTACAAGGCTTTAGTGCTTTAATCAAGAAGCTGACAAAGATAAGCCATTCCCTCGCTGAGAATCTATATCTTTTCATATAGATATTGGTCAGGGAAAGCCAAAGGGTTTTGTCGGTCTCTAAAAACTCTTGCCTTCCTACCCTCTCACTATTCGCGCACCTAGGTCCACGGGATCTTCTAGGAATGGTGACGCCATTTTCCAAGAGAATTGATTGGTCAGTAGGCGGTGCTTTTATACGTGTTGATCTGTTGTCTCGAACATAACCTGCTCCGGAGCAGGTTAGGTGTGCAGCATAAGGTACCATGGCGATATACCCCGGTAAAAAGTGAACCACCGTCGTGACACTGAAAACCCAGGGTTAAACCTGAAGTTACCTCGCTAACCCCAAATCCTGCTTTGTAGTACAGGCCTCTGGACTCCTCGGGAACCTACGCAAGGATCCTGTTTGTGGATTTTAGCTCCGCCTTCAACACCATCAGGTGGATCACAGACTTCCTGTCTATCTGACAGGAAGCAGCACGTGAAGCTGGGGAAACACATCGCCAACTCCCGGTCCACCAGCACGGGTTCCCCTCAAGGCTGCGTTCTTTCCCCTCTACTCTTCTCCCTGTATATCAACAGCTGTACCTCCAGTCATCAGTCCGTCAAGCTCCTGAAGTTCGCGGACGACACCACCCTCATTGGGCTCATCTCTGATGAGGATGAGTCAGCCTACAGGTGGGAGATCAACCATCTGGTGACCTGGTGCGGTCAGAACAACTTGGAGCTCAATACTCTAAAGACAGTGGAGACAGTTGTGGATTACAGGAAGAACCCAGACCCACCCACCCCCATCACCCTGTGTGACTCCCCAGTTGAAACTGTGGAGTCCTTCTGCTTCCCGGGTACCATCATCACCCAGGACCTCAAGGGCGAGCTGAACATCAGCAAAAAAGCACAGCAGAGGATGTACTTCCTGCGGCAGCTGAAGAAGTTCAACCTGCCAAAGTCAATGATGGTGCACTTCTACACAGCCATCATTGAGTCCATCCTCACCTCCTCCATCACCATCTGGGACGCTGCTGCCACTGCCAAGGATAAGGGCAGACTGCAGCGTGTCATTCGCTCTGCTGAGAAGGTGATTGGCTGCAATCTGCCATCTCTTCAGGACCTCCCGGACCCTGAGGCGTGCAGGTAAGATTGTAGCCGACCCCTCCCACCCCGGACACAAACACTTTGAGTCACTCCCCTCTGGCAGGAGGCTGCGGACCAAAACCTCACGCCACAAGAACAGTTTCTTTCCATCTGCAACCAGCCTAATCAACAAGGCCCGGGTCTCCCGCTAACATGGACTCGACACGTTACATTAACGTAAAGTATCCACATCTGTCTAAATGCATGACATTAATGCACAAATTTGCACATACCCTTGCACATGTATATGGCACATATTATTTTTATTTTATTGTTATTATTATTATTTTCTTCTTTCTTATAATATCTTTTCATATATTTTAGTGTGAATTTCTCTATTTTATATTGTATTCTTGACCTTTGCCTTCTACAGTACTTGCACCAAACACCACGTCAAATTCCTTGTATGTGAAAACATATTAATAAAACTGTCCCGCCCCCCCTCTTGTTTTTGACATTCACGGACATGATATCATAGGGCATCCGAGGTCTGGAGTTCAGTGACATTAGGATGGCTGTTTGCAGATGATGTCATCCTTTTGGCATCAGCGGACTGTGATCTGTGACTATGTAGGATTGATTTGTTTTACCATATAGGTGGCATACAAACAAGTTTACAGCTTGAAGAATGCAATTCAGGTTTAATTTAACTTTAAAAGTGTTACCAATGGAAGTTGTGGAAGTTAACTTTTCCTATAACTGTTGGTAGTGAATGAAACACCATGATTCAAGATTCAAGAACTTGATTTGTCACATACACACACAGGGTGTGCAGTAGTGATGGGAAGACCGGCTCTTTTAACTAACTCGATTCTTTCGAGCCGTCCGATAGAAGTGCATCGATTCATTATGATTCACCAACAAAAACATACCATCCCATGTGAGGTTTGAACCTACAATCCTCAGCATGAGAGTCTGCTGCTCTACTAACTGAGCTATACTAGTAATGGAATCACATGAGCGCCACCCCTTTCAAACCAGATGTGTAACCAACTGTAAAACACCAACTAAACTACAGGTTAATGATAATAATAATATTTACAGTATTTACACAGAGTATTGCTATTGATTTCATTTTATTTCTTGTGCTCTTGACTTTCTTTTTCTAATAGAGACAGTTTTGTTGACCAATGTTAAATGGCTTATAGTTTACCCAATTACCAGTTAATTTATTAAACAACATCTTAAACAACAAAAACTGTTGTCAATGTGTGCAGAATAGATCGCTACATTATTACATTGGCCTTTTTCACGATCTAATATGGCTCCTTGATCCGGCAGGTACGCGGAAGTAGTCTCTCTCGTTCATCAGACATGAACCGCTCGGACATCTCGGACATCTGCTCTCTCGGTTCGCGAGATGTCCGATTGAGTCTGAGAAGTCCGATATTCATCTGCTCTCTCGACTCGTTCGCAAGCCGCTCAGTCTCTCTCGTTCATCTGCCCTCTCGTTCGCGAGCCGCTCAGTCTCTCTCAACTCGTTCGCGAGCCGCTCAGTCGGATCAGCGGTTCTCGTCCAATGAACGAGAGAGACTACTTCCGCTTACCCGCTGGATCAAGGAGCCATATTGGATTATGAAAAAGGCCAATGTAATAATGTAGTGATCTATTACATTCTATATACATTGACAACAGTTTTTGTAATGTTTAAGATGTTGTTTGATAAATTAACTGGTGATTTTTAAATTTTTTTTTTTTTTTCTGGCGCTGCTGAATCAATTCAGTCGCGTGTGCGAGTCGAATCAGCTCACTCACTTAACTGATTCGGTTCTTTTGAACGATTCGTTCGCGAATCGGCCATCACTAGTGTGCAGTGAAATGGAAAGTGGCAATGCTCAACAGGAATGTGCAAAGGGCAACAAGTTCACACTATTTACAATAAAAAAACCAACACAATATTTACAGTATAACACTAAGAGCACTATAGAAAAGAAAAAAAAAACCACAATATTTACAGTAAGAGCACTATAAGAATATAGTAAAATATGAGTGTATATGCAATATAAATTATGTGTAGTCGCTACCTAAGTGTGTGTGTGTGTGTGTGTGCATAAAAGGGGCAGTTGTGTGGGTCTGGGTGGGGGCCCTGGTGAGGTCGGAGTTCACAGTCCTGATGGCCTGAGGAAAGAAACTTCGTCTCAGTCTCTCTGTTTTGGCAGCGTGACTGCGGAGGCGATTGCCTGACCACAGCAGCTGAAAAAGTCCGTTGTTGGGGTGTTGAGGATCCTTCATGATCCTACAGGCTCTGGTTCTGCACCTCCTGGTGTATAAGTCCTGCAGGGTGGGGAGTGTAGTTCCAATAGTGCGTTCAGGCGTCCTAGGTTCGAAATCAGCCTGGAACCTCTGTATAGAACCCCTAGCAGCAGCTCCCCTTTATTGCATCTGGTCTATTGTTATTGTGCTGTTTTATAGAGATATGAAATTTGGCTGAATGATAGTGTAGCCAAGATGCTACTACGGGTTTAGACAGAGGCGGAGACTTTGGGTAGTCAGGCGGGGCAGCAACGCCATTTTATTACGGACAGCAACACAAAAGGCACAACAACTAAGGCACGGGCTCTCTTGCCCTCCTCCGCTCACTGCGGGCACAGTCCTCTCTCTCTCTCTCACTCGCTCGCTCGCTCACGGTGAGACGCGCCTCCTCCGTGTCCCTGCTCACTGTTGGGCAAACACACACAAACACACAACAAATATAAGTTCCCACTCAGTCTCGATCGGCTGCAGCCAGTGTCGGGGCAGGGCGAACCTGCCTGCCAGCCCGATTCCGCCCCCCGCATCCAGCCAACTGCCCAACCACACCCCCCAGTCTGCCACAGATAGATATCGATGTGCAAATGCTTCCCAAGAAATATGAGTCCAATCGGCCAGATGGTGGCACTATAATTAAATAATTAATTGGAAATTTGATAGGCATTTGAAAGGAACTCCTACACCGGAATTCTGATTTGCATGAAACTTGTCACACATATGTATCTATCCTTGCTCTACAAGCCAATGGGACCAACCAAATCCGCCTAGATAGATTTTTTGCTAATTTTAATTAATCGAAAAACATTTTTTTTAATTTGACCCATTAACACCAAATTAGTTTTTGAACATTTCGATAAATCTCTTGACCCCTAACAGTCATTTGGAGACCTTTCATTTGCCCAGGGAAAATGTAGTAACTTAAAAGGGAATATTTTAAATCCCTATACTGTGGACAGCAGGAAAGTGATAGATTGGATGGCTAAATGAGATAAATTACTTTGTGAAATTTGACAATTTGATGCTCATGTGCCACAAAAAGGAAAAATATTTGGGCTTGAACCCCAGCATTGGCCCTTGCGGCTATATATATTATTATTATTGGCTTTGAAATTTGCCACGGCACTATTTATCGCCTCTATAGCCAACGTACAACCTACCTGTTCAAAGATATTCTGTCATTTGTTCAAGTTCCCATAAGATTGGCAACTTGTGATTTCACAATTAAAGTGTTCATTTATGAGCTGTTCTGTTGTGGAATATGTGATTTCTTATCTGCAGTTTGTCGTGATATGAGTGTAGGCTAGGCATAAGCAACATGATGCGCCGTTTAATCTAAAGGGTCAAATGATGACTCTGATTCTTTACCTGCTTTCAGGAAATGTAGACATTTGGCTCCAAGGTGCATGGACCTCTGTCACATGCCCCCCTTTCTTCTGTATTTTTCCAGCCTCTGTCTACTACAAAGTGTCCAATACAGCAAAAATATCGAGGAACAAGTACCTACGGAGCTTACTGAATGAATGACTTATGCATGTTTTCCTCAATAGGATGAGTACAAGCCTGAGAAGGCCCTGTCCAACGAGGACTTGAAGAATGCCATCAGTATCCACCATGCCCTCTCCATTAAAGCCATGGACTATGAGAAAAAACCCAATGTGCTGAAGCTCAAGACAGCCGACTGGAGAGTTTTCCTCTTTCAAGCCCAGTAAGCTGACACCGGGGCCTGGGGTAACAGGAATGTATTGCCACAAAACAAACCCACCATGCATTCCAATAGCTGTATCACATAGAGGAAGATTGATTAATTTCATGCTTAGCTTCAAGCACAGTGAAAATACATTTATCACAGCCATTAGTCTATCAAAGTCTATTGCTAGTTTTTTCTTCCTTCATTCTACATTGTAGAGATTATCAATGAGTGAGATTGTTCTCCTCTCAATATGTGATCTTTAAAGGTATAAGTGAATGGGAGATGACAAGGGTCTGTTTCTCCATTGTCCCCCTCAATCCAGTTACATGATGTATGGTAGTCGTCCTGTGACCCATATCAACCAGAATTTAAGGACAAATCAATGCCTGTTGTGCATTTTAAAATTTTTCACCAAGGTTAGGTTTTAGTAGTTAACTTAGCCAGTCAGCTAAAATATTAGAATCTTGGCACTATAATGGAACCCACAGAGCATCTATTCTATAGTGAATTTAATGAGTGGAAGCTGGGGTTAGATAGGATAAAAACAAATCTTACCTTTAACCTCTTGAATGATACCCTTGTGGCCTGACTTGGCACCCAAAAACACAAAATTAGAATGTACAATAAACAGCTCAGGTCAATCATTTTACATTTTTATAATGAAGTTTCACTAACCTTCATAACAGTGTTTGACAGGTGTGAATCAACAATGTGCTACTTTTCTGATTTGCTGCAGTTACCAAATGGCTAGAGTTCCATTTCACAAGTTAACTTGAGCTAACTCCAGCTAACATTTCCCTAAATAAGCTCCTTAGTCTACTCACAAAATGTAGAAAACAGCCTTGTCTCTTATAATTAATTACATTTTTGTACTATAATTAGAAATAATTGTACATGAAAGTTAAAGACAGAAACTTTAGGTTGATGGATAACAGCCCGGCCTGCAAGCATCAGCGTCAAGTGGAAACTCTTTCTTTGTTTTGTTTTGTTTTGTTTTTTAGCTTTTTGCTGGCTCAAATGTATACTTTCTGACATACAGTTGTGAGAAAAAGTTTGTGAACCCTTTTGAATTACCTGCATTCATGTATAAGTGGCTCCTAAAATATGGTCATAAAACTATATAAACACAATGTGATTTAACAAATAACATACACTATTTCTTTATTGAACATATTGTTCAAACATTAGCTTGGATTTGAAAAAATATATGACTCATGAGATTTAGGAATTGAATTTCCTGATTCAATTTGGAATTCATTGTTACCTCAGTGATTGCAAGTTGTCCAGGCCCTGAGGCAGCAAAGCAGCCCCAAACCATGATGTGCCCTGCACTATTTTTGCCAAAAAAGTTCAATTTTTGTCTCATCTGTCTATAGAACATTTTTCCAGTAGCTTTGTGGAACATCTAGTGGGCTTTGACAAACTTGTTTGTTGTGGAGAGCAGTGGTTTCCTCCTTGGTATCCTCCCATGGACACCACTCTTATTTAGTGTTTTTCTTATTGTGGGCTCGTGAACACAGGTCCTTAGAAAGTTAAAGAGATGCCTGCAGATCCTTAGCAAGACCATTATGTGGCATGCTCTTGCAGTGTTCTTTGCTCGACACCCACTCCCTAGGGAGGAAAGTAGTGATGGCTATCACACACTACACCCCCCATCAATCTGTCTGACTATAGACTGATGGAGGCCCAAGTCTTTATGAGCCTCAACAACTCTTCTCTGGAGGTCCTCTGAAATTTCTTTTGATTGGGGCATATTCTATTTCAACAGATCCCTTTTTTTGGAGAGCAGACTCTGTAGGTAACCAAACTTTGTGAGTTTTTTATATGACGTGGCACTTCTAACCCACATCTGAATGTCAACTCATTCATTGGATCAACTAACTTCAATTACCCCCTTTTATAGAAGTCATTATCCTAGAGGTTCATGTACTTTTTCCAGCTTAGACTGTTAATGTTTGAATATGTTCAGAACATGTCAAAGTACATTGTTTGTGTGTTATTTGTTATATCACATTGTATTTATCTATTATGACTATCTATTATGAGATCAGACCATATTTTAGGAGCCATTTATGCAGGAATGCAGGACAGTACACAAACTTTTTCTCGCAACTGTAGATGTTGGTATTTGTGTGACAACTTCAATAGTCATGCTGATTACATAATTGACATAGACAATGCACCACAGTGGCAGAATATTTCCTGTGAATTAAAGTTGCACCCCTATTTTCACTAAATGTGGAAGCTTATGAACACAGAATCTTATTGTTTGTGGTAATATGGAGTGGGAACCTGTGATGTCAAACACAATGTGAGATGTGTATTTAAAATAGATTTTATCAAAGTCTCATGCAAAGACTTTTCATTTGGGAATCTGCTAATACAGTATTTATCCACAGGTCAGTGGAATGTCTTTTTTCCATGATTGGTTTACAATTAATTTATCAAAAACGTTAGTAGTGTGATAATAGAGGACAATACAAGCAAATTATTCTACATTTATGAAGAAAAAATTATATTTGGTTTAAATCTTAACTAAAATGTATTGTTTTAATAACAAAAGCTAAATGTCGGAACTTATCCAACAGTTAAACATCTTTCTGGACATAATTAGGGTCAAGAGCATTCACATTAGCTACAGAAACAAATGAATGAAAATGAATTGAACAAAATGAATTCATACAACCATTTCTGTTGATTTATTTTGATTAGATTATTGAGGACATGAGATATGTTTCAGAAAAGCTGAAGTCTACGTGGGGCACTTGGTACACTGGTAAAAGTATCAGCATACTTTATATGTATGATATTTTAGTCATAGGAGTATCTTTACTTTCTATTCAACTACAGTGTGATATATGGAAGTGTCTTGTAAGCCAACTATAGTATATGACAATTGAATGTACATAAATAACAATATATTTGTTACCTCAAAACACGTGTTAATTTTAACAAAAATCTGAGATATATTTTATTGCAGAATTTGTAAATTGTTTACAAAGATGCAAGGTGCAACAGGCATTACACACAGCCTACTTACTATATCATTTTTAGAAACTAGTGGTTTCTTGCATACCATTAATGTTTCTTGAAACAGTTTGCCTGTATTTTTATAGTTGCTGTTTCTGTTTCCACAAGAACCCTAGAAGAAATGGACTCTTGGATCAGAGTAATCAATTCCGTGGCAGCCATGTTCTCTGCACCCTCATTCCCAGCTGCTATTGGCTCCCAGAAGAAATTCAGCCGTCCACTTCTTCCTGCAACAACCACAAGGATGTCACAGGTGCAGCATTGCTCTTGAAATATGCCATTACTGAATGCTTGAAAATGCCTGTTTTGTTTGTAAGAGATTACTATCAGATACACTGTCCATGGAGGTTAGGTTATCATGGGTTAAGACCTTGTATGCCTTTTTAAAACATTATCTCCTCATTATAGGAAGAACAGATGAAGTCTCACCAAGCCAAGCTAAAGCATGTCTCCACGGAGTTGGCTGAACATCAATCCTACCCTCCTGACAAGAAGGTCAAGGCCAAGGAAATCGACGAGTACAAACTCAAAGAGCACTACCTAGAGTTTGAGGTAAATTTCAGTACAGGCGTGCACAGGTAACTAGTCTGAGCTGACTGCAGTCGTGCATGCATAGCTAGGGAAATTAGCTCTACAGGGATGGGAAGTCCCTGAATATATGGCATACAAGTGCTCACTATTGTGCACTTCACCTTGTTTTAAGACCCCACATCATTTTATTTTCATTTCTTAAATTTTGTACTTTTCTGTTCCATAGTTGTAGGTGTCTGTTGACAGGACGTTGCAACAGAGTGAGTTTTGTTTCTGTCTGTTTGTCTACTAAGGCTAATAAGATCACTAATAACCCATCACATTCTATTCATACACAATCTACATTACATTACAGTCATTTAGCAGAAGCTTTTTATCCAAATCGACCTACAAAGGTACAATCTACCATCCTTCCCTCTGGCTGGTGTCACCAGCTTCCACAAATAAAAACCAAATAATTTAAAACATGAAAATTATAATAATAGAACTTGTATAGTACTTTTCAAAACACAGTTCCAAAACTCTTTACATTGGAGTACATAAAAAAAAGAACCAATAGTGAAAGCAAAAGTAATGTCAGCAAAGCAAGAAACATAAAAAACAAGGACAAGCTGGTCAAGGACAATAAAGTCTTTTAAGGGGTGATTTATAAGATTTAACAGACTGAGGTCCTCAGGAAGGTCGTTCTGTCTGGGAGCCCTGACGGCAAAGAACTGATCACCTCTTGTTTTTAGTCTACATTTTGGAACACCCGATAGGAACCTGCCCAAGGACTTCAGGCTACGATCTAGCTCACATGGTATTAAAAGGTCTGCGATATAGCTTCAGACCCACCCGTGCCTTGAAAAAGTGACCAGTAAGATCTTGAAATAGGTTCTGAAACTAACAGGTAAACAATGTAAAGAGGCCAAAATCAGGGTGGTATCTTGTTTTGTTGTTCTGGTAATGATCCTCTCTACTGCAAATCAGAGAGATTTTTGACTGAGGCAAGAAAACCGGTGTAATTTGAGTATTAATGCAGTGTTGTCAAATGTATTTAATGAATGAGCATGGTGTGTACTGTCTGTGTTTTGTGCACTGCTGGGTCTCTGTGGGCAAGACAAATCACAGCTAATAAAGGCGGATTCAATTCTATTAATCTATTAATCATTTACTGCTAAGCTTGTTAGCATGCCTCACAAGAGCAAGTCTAACCAAACTAGCAATGCTAACATAAGCACATGTAGCCTGGAGACGTATGTGGCTTTAACCTCTATCACTGGACACTATCAAGGTTACATAGGCCTTAAAGATAACACTAACTGATGTGAAGGCTCTGTAGGGACTCTGGTACATGCACTGCGGGAGTGTCGCTTAATTCATGATTACTGGTATCAGACACATTAAAGAGGTCACTGGTGCTAATCTGGATTTCAAGATTTAAAGGATCATCTGTGGTCAGACTGGATTCAGACCAATATTATGGTGGAAAGGCAGTGGGGTAGATGTCATTCCTGTGTTGTAGATGTCATTCTTCCCCATGGTCTTAATGTACAGTGAACTACTACGATATTTAGAAAATAGCACATCATAGAATAAGACGTTATTGTCCAACCTAGGCTGGAAAATCTCCTTTGGCCTCACCCAAGGCACAATGGAAAAAAATATTCAGAGGAAGTCTTAGAAAAGTGTTTTACGTAGCAGAAATATACCTTTGGAGCTTTTCGGATGCTCATGGAATACATGCTTTTTGTCTTCTTATTATAGACCACACTGATTACAGATAAACTGGAACTGGAAATAAATGGGAGAGTTACAGGCCTTGTTAGCTGCCTCCTAAAAGCATACTATAAATTGCTAGCAATATTACAGCTATTACTTATAATTCTTCAACTATTCTAGATAATACATTTCTATTTTTTCCCTATTATTGCTCTATTCAATAACACTTCTTTTTCCTTGCAGGAAAACCGCTATGAGATGTATGTGAAGCTTCTGAGGGAGGGCTTGAAGGATATCCTTGCTGGAAACAATGGAGATGCAGTGTTGAAGAAGTCCCAGTCCAGTCCTTCTCTGAACCAAGAGGGCCAGCCAGCCACGGGCAAAGTCAAGCGCAACACTTCTGAGAGGAAGGACCGGCCTGAGTCGCCCAAGGTCACATAGGAAGTTACCTCCATATCAGTTCTGAAAGAGCCATTAATGCGAAAATGTGTGAATATATTTACTGTAATTTATTTATCTGGCCATTGTTTTGTTCAAACAAAAACAGTTGTGTAAAATGTAAATGATAAATAATTGACTTAAGCTGACTGGTGCTTGCATAGCATTCTTTTTTGTATGACAATATTGTACATATATTTGTAGTCTTTTTATTTTGATGTTATTGATGTTGCCGTTATTGTATCAATCATATTTTTGTGACTGTCATTTAATTCCATTCCATTCTATAGTGTTGTTCAATTGCCCACACTAACACTAATCCTACACACATACACACACACGTATATATGTATGTTTATATATGTTTCTGTGTGTGTGAACATTTTACACATTTAATTAGTGAAACATTCCCAAGCATTTTCCACTTGCTTCATAGAGCCTTAGGCTTTCTTTCTCGTTGGAATGTTTATTTTCCTTACAAATGATGCATTGAGAACATGTGCCATGGAATATATTGTAGTTAAGGGGATAAAATGTTTTTTCTTTGTATTTCATATGAAAACAAACATACCAGAAAACCAGTGTTGTACATCCTGATTCAATTAGACTGCACCAACACGCTAAAAGAATTCCACATATGGAACCCTAATCCCCATTTGTCCATATAAACAAATTGGGTTGGACGTGATACTTGATCTGTCACTAAAACAGAACTATTATCTTTTTGGACTTCATTACAGCTGATATCAATAGTGTGAACAGACTTTATGCAGCTGAGCCATTTATTTTTTGAGGCAAAATATATTCCTGCTTTATGAGTCTTGGAAATGCAAATGCTCTTTTGGTGTCTTTTATAATCATCTGATGTATTTTGGACTCTGAATTCTAAGTTAAAATAATGTAGTGTTGTAAAGATCAAATTTGTATTTATAGTGCACTTTATAAATCGGTTCTTTTCAATATTATAGAGAGCTTTTTAAAGGTTAGACTAGACTGCTATGTTTCTTTGATGTCACAGGTTTTTCAGGTATAGCAAAACTATTATGGGTGTTATTGAAGGCACTGAGCTGACTGCGCAGTATGTTCCTGATAGTTCAACTCGTCTTGGTGTTAAGTGGTTTATAGTATTGTTGTCATAGGTAGGTAGATTATGACACAGTTTCCTTTTAGGAGACTATTTTTTTTAGAGCTGTATGTTGCAATTATTGCATATTCCAATGCTGGTTATATTTGTATTGTCATTTACAAGAAGAAATATTGCTGACATTATACATTTGAGTTGTATGTCTACACTTCCATAACTGAGATGTGCATACACAACTTATGTTAAAGATGTGAAAGATTATTGAGATCATCTGGTCCTTTTGATTATTATCAAAAACTCAACTGCCCTAACTGCAAACCTATTGCTTTCCCCTTTTCTCATGTGGAGTTGTAAGATTATTTGATTGGCATAATTATTCCTAATTTCAGACATAGCATCATTTATATGGCAAACGTGATGCATTTTCACATTTTGGCTTTACATCAAACATCTCATATGATCATAACAGCTGTTTTTTTTTGTGAGGACAGGTCATAATTTGTTTTAAAATTATATAACATTTTATGGCAATGGCTGGCCACTTGAAGACTTCAGTAGTCATATTTTCTACTTGGTGTAAACATTATTCTTATTAGCTACAGTATAGCTCAACTAATAGAAATGCATTGCTTTGAACTGAAATAGGAACCTCATAGAGGATTTACAGGAAATACCAGTTTTTGTTGTAACAAAGCTTTGCTTTTGAGTAGAATGAACCAATGTACTTCTGTATAATGAAACTATAAGCTTATTAACTTTTGAACAATATCTTGTCAGTGCTGTGGATAGCACTCATGTGAAATGTCAAGCCTAATGCACTATTTCATATGAAACATTAAATCTCACCTTTTTGATTAATTTATGATTTGATGTTAGATGGTCTGCAAAAAGAGAAATTCATTGTAATTGTGTCAATGTTTGACATAATTGTCCAGTTCAAGATTAGTATTAACCTTCTTCAGCTCTTTATCAGATCAGATGTTGTTTGTCACATATCTAATTAGAACGTGGGTTTGATTTGTTTGTATCACCCAGGAAGAGGGATCATTTTTCCTTCTAATCACACTTCCACCAGAGACTGATGTCACTTCTATGTTTGTTTTTTTCAGAATTTATCAGAAACTCATTTTCTACAGTGTGGACCTCTTTTTGTGGCTGTTAGTGCCTCAGATGAATATCTATTTTTTCTGTCCATGGTTCTGTTTTCCCTATGGTACACCATAATGTACCTTAGCCTCTTTCAGGTTTTGTTTCAACATATGTATGCATATCTTTGAAAGCTGTGATCCTGTACAATCCTTTAACTCTGTACATGTTATATACAGTATACAACTATTGCAATGTGTCGTTGAAGCCCAGAATTACATAATTTGTTGTTAAAGAGTGAACTCCCTCCTGGCTAAGAGAGTGTGTCTGGTTGGGTCAGGTCTAGCAACACAATGTTGTTGGTAATTCAAAATGTGGGTGGTTTCAATCAATAAAATACTGTACTGGAATGAACATGGGTTTCTCAATTTATTGCATGTCATGGTGTTGATACTGATCCACCCTAAAACACTATAACACTGTTAGAAAAGTTATTGCCGTGGGTAACTGAAAGCTTGGCTTATTAAATGGAAATTGCATGGATCTAGTTCCTGCAAGCTCCATTTTACTGTGGATTCTACTTGACTCCAGCATCTTAGCACATTCAGCTGCATGAACAGTAGATAATCAGATTCATTAAAATAAGATTGGATAATTTCAGTTATGCATACACCACTATACTTAAGTCATCACCAATAACACAAGTTGATATTGGATTCTCTAAATTAGACACATACCAGGGTTATATCTAAGGAAACAGACGTAAGCTACTCAACCAGATAGTGAAAGATATGTAATTGTACTTACACATTTCTATATCATGAAGCATCCCCATTGGTAGCCATGGCAATTTTGAGATTGTAACTGAGGCTTCTTCACATTTGTTTTCTTATTCCCTGCAGAGAGTGCTGCCTGTAACTGAGGCTTCTTCAAATTTGTTTTCTTACTCCCTGCAGACAGTGCTGCCTGGTTGCTTACCGCTTTTTTCTTGAATGGGTTCTTCAGGATGAAACGCTGGGCAAGGGCAACAGGATAACCCTACCTGCCTGTGTAGTGGGTGCTGTCCGGGCCTCATATCCCTCCCCAGATGGACAATATGCTGGGTTTCAAGAGATTTGCCCACACATTCATTCAGCCACAGTGGTTGCCCACAACTGGAACCTTGCCCCCACTACTAGGTAGACATGAACATATTCAAGATGTGCAAGAGGGAGACTTAACATGGGAAGGGAAGGAAATGCTAAAGGGATAATATAAACATTGCATAGCATACAGCCAGTAGTACTTAGTGAAACTCTCTGCCCAATGTGGTAATACTGTCAAACTCCCAGGACCAGATAAACTCTGAATTGCGGGTGTCCTGCCCAGAGCCGCCTCTTGAATAGTGATGTGCTTGAAGATGTCCTGGAAGATGAACTGTTGCTTAGTCGGGTGTCAATTCAATTAATGTGTGGTGGTATGTTTAACATGTGAGAACAAGTCCGATATAAGTAAAATATGTGGTCAAAAACACCTGTCAGTGGATGGAACTCTGAGGCAGTTGCTGTAATGCGTCAACCCTGAACACAGCATCTACAAGTCTCAACAAGTAGACTGCAGATTTGTAGAAACAGAAAAGCACCCAGTACATAGTGTATAGCTAAATACATGTTGACTGACAAGAGGGAGATTTGGCATGCTGAGTGAAGGAAATGTGCATTACAGTATTCAACAGAATATGTATGGGTAGGTAGTACCTAGTGAGGCTCTCTGCTCTGGGAGGATCAATGTGGTAACACTATCAATCTCACAGGACCAGATGAACTCAATTGCTCCATGGTCTTGGACATGCTATTAGAGGGTAGGGGTCCTACAGGCCCAGGGCTGCCTCTTGCACAGTGATGTGCTTTTTAAAGTAACGACAGTCCTGGGAGATGAACTGTTGCTTAGTTGGGTTTCTTTCAGTATATAATGTATGTAGTGTGTGTTTAAAGTGTGACCAATCTCTCTTAGTTAATGAAAAGAATTAAACTGAGGTTGGTAATTAGTGATGAAGACCCAACCACTGGTGGTGCCCTGGTCAGAGAGCAGGTGTTAAATAGAGGCAAAGGCAGGCTGTTTGGATTCCGCTCAGTGCTTATATTGTTCATTTGCAGGAGTTACAGAAGACCAGTTGACATAGGTGAATGAGCGAACAAGCAGTAGACAGTAGCAGTATGGTGTATGGTTTTCTAAAGGAGACAAGAGAGGAGGTATTAATATGGCAGTAAATGCATATGGCAAGAATGTAATGTATAAATTATAGAGACGTAATTAATATCAAACATAATCGTTCAATAGAGGTGTGCAACCAGAAAGACTGTTCAGGCTGTCGCTCTCCTGTTGGGGTTCCCTATGCCAAAAGTGAGCGATGCATGCTCACACCATAGTATATGAAGGTGGAGCACAAATTGGGAAGCAATTTGGGAGTTGGGCAGGTAATAGAATTACAGGGAAATTGGTGGGAAGCTGAGTGAATGTTACGATCGTGTACAGGACCCAAGTGCAAACCACAGAACACAGAGACGGAGTTAGGAACAAAAACCAGGTTTACTAGGAGACAGTTCAAAAGGATGGTAAAGCAGGGATGGCAAGGGGAAGCAGGGCTGGTGCAGGAGTGGGGAAGCAGAGTAGGGAGGCAGGCAAACAGGTGACAAGCAGGGGTCCGGGAGACTGACAGGCAGGCAGGGTAGACAGGCGGTGGTGAGGACGGCAGACGGGATCAGGGAAGGAGACTGGATCTGGGTAAAGGATATCAGGATTAGTAGGCAGAAGGGAACTCTGAGAGAAACTCTACAAAGCGGCCGAGAAACGAGACTGACTGAGTAGTACAAACAACGATCTGGCGAAGAGTGGATGAAAAGCCGGGGTTCTTAAGCTGGTGGTGATGAGATGATGGATAGCAGGTGTGTGGGGTAGAGCAGGTGATCGGGATGAGGTGATGAAGCAGGGAGGAGCCGGAGACTGGAGCCACGCCCGCCAACACACACACACACAGCTAGGAGGCAGAGGTGGAGGGCGTGACAGTACCCCCCCCCTCTACGGATGCCACCTGGCGTACGCCTGGTCCCAGTTGGGTGTAGCCGGTTGAACTTCCGGATCAGGGACGGGTCCAGGATCTGGGCCCGAGGAATCCAGGAGCGCTCCTCTGGACCGTAACCCTCCCAGTCCACCAGGTACTGGTACCCCCGACCACGGCGGCGCACGTCCAGGAGTTGCCGGACAGTGTAGGCAGGGTGGTCGTCGATCATTCTGGGAGGTGGGGGGGCAGGAGCAGGGGGGACAGGGGGCTGGAGGAGACAGGCTTAATTTGGGAGACATGAAATGTGGGGTGAACACGAAGGGAGGGGGGGAGTTTCAGGCGGACAGCACAGGGGTTAATAATGGCTTCAATCTCGTAGGCCCAACAAAGCGAGGAGCCAGCTTCTTCGAGTCCACTTTTAATGGTAGGTCCTTCGCCAGGAGCCATACCTGTTGCCCCGGAGTGTAGATGGGAGCTGGGGCGCGGCGGCGGTTGGCCTGGGTCTGGGACCGGGTGGATGCCCGGAGTAGGGCAGTGCGGGCGCGCTTCCAAATTCCCCGGCAACGGCGCATGTGGGCCTGGACCGAGGGTACGGCTATCTCCTCCTCCTGAGAAGGAAACAGAGGGGGCTGGTACCCAAGGGAACAAAGGAACGGGGACAAACCTGAGGAGGCATTGATGAGGGTGTTGTGGGCGTATTCCACCCAGGGAAGCTGGGAGCTCCAGGAGGATGGGTTGGTGGAGGTGATGCACCGAATGGCAGCCTCCATCTCCTGGTTAGCCCGCTCGGATTGCCCATTGGTTTGTGGGTGGTACCCGGAAGACAAGCTGGTAGTGGCACCCAGGGCTTTGCAGAAAGCTCTCCAGACTTGGGAGGTGAATTGGGGTCCCCGATCCGAGACGATGTCGGTGGGGATGCCGTGGAGGCGGAAGACGTGGTTTACCATGAGGTCAGCGGTCTCCCCGGCCGATGGCAGCTTGGTGAGAGGAATAAAATGGGCAGCCTTAGAAAAACGGTCAATGACTGAGGATGGTGGTCTTACCGTTGGATGGGGGGGGAGGCCGGTGACAAAGTCCAAGGAGATGTGGGACCAGGGACGGGCGGGGACAGGCAGGGGGCGGAGCAGCCTGGCGCGGGGCCTGTTGGAGGCCTTACTCCGGGCACAGACCGAACAGGCTGCGATGAAGCCCCGGGTGTCAGTGTCCATGGAGGGCCACCAGAAGTGTTGGCGGAGGAAGGCGAGGGTCCGGGAGATGCCAGGATGACAGGTGAGCCGGGTGGAGTGAGCCCACTGGAGCACCTGCGAGCGGACAGAATCCGGGACAAACAGACGGTTGAGTGGGCCATTACCTGGGTCTGGTTGTAGTGCCTGGGCCTGTCTGACCTGAGCCTCAATCTCCCAGGAAACGGCAGCGACAAAACAGGAGGGTGGCAGGATGGGAGCCGGATCCGCGTTGTCCTCCCCCGCGGCGTAGATGCGGGACAAGGCATCGGGCTTGATGTTACGGGAGCCTGGGTGGTAGGACAAGGTAAAATTGAAACGCCCAAAGAATAGCGCCCAACGGGATTGGCGTGGGTTCAGTCGTTTCACTGTCTGTAAGTAGGTGAGGTTATGGTGGTCTGTCCAGACGACGAAGGGCTGGTCAGCTCCCTCCAGCCAGTGACGCCACTCCTCTAGAGCCCACACGACGGCGAGGAGCTCCCGGTTGCCCACGTCGTAGTTCCTCTCCGCGGGCAAAAGCTTGCGGGAGAAGAAGGCGCAGGGATGAAGCTTACCGTCGGGCGGGGACCTCTGGGAAAGCACAGCCCCTACCCCCGTGTCAGAAGCGATCACCTCCACAATAAATTGCAAGGTGGGATCGGGCTGGGTGAGGACAGGGGCAGAGCTGAAATGGCGCTTGAGCTCCCCGAGAGCAGTCTCCGCCTCCGGGGTCCAGTGGAACGGGATGGAGGTGGAGGTAAGAGCCGTGAGTGGGGCTGCGATGCGGCTGTAGTTCCGGATGAACCTCCTGTAGAAATTTGCGAACCCCAGGAATCGCTGCAGCTGCTTACGGTTGGTGGGCGCCGGCCACTCTGCCACGGCGGAAACCTTGGCCGGATCCATGCAGAGCTGGTTTCGGGCGATGATGTAGCCAAGGAAAGACACACTGGGGACGTGGAACTCACATTCTTCTGCTTTTACAAAAAGCTTGTTCTCCAGGAGGCGCTGGAGGACCTGGCGGACGTGTTGCTCATGCTCGGCGGGGTTCTGAGAGGAGATAAGGATGTCGTCCAGGTAGACGAACACGAACACGAACCGGTTGAGCATGTCCCAGAGCACGTCATTGACCAGGGCCTGGAAGACGGCGGGGGCATTGGTCAGTCCGAACGGCATCACGAGGTACTCGAAGTGCCCCAGTGGCGTGTTGAATGCCGTCTTCCACTCGTCCCCCTCTCGGATGCGGACGAGGTGGTAAGTGTTGCGTAAATCCAGCTTAGAAAAGATTGTGGCACCCTGGAGGGGAACGAAGGCAGAGCTGATTAGTGGCAGCGGGTATTTATTTTTCACCGTAATATTGTTCATGCCCCGGAAGTCTATACATGGCCGCAGGGTCCCATCCTTCTTTCCCACAAAGAAGAACCCCGCGCCGACCGGAGAGGAGGAGGGACAGATGATGCCCGCGGCCAGGGAGTCCCGAATGTAAACCTCCATTGCCTCACGCTCCGGTCTGGACAGATTATATAAACGGCCACTGGGAAGGGAGGCACCCGGGAGGAGGTCGATGGCGCAGTCATATGGACGGTGAGGCGGCAAAGACACTGCGTGCTGCTTGTTGAACACCGGGGCTAGGTCGTGGTAAGCCTCTGGGATGGAAGACAGCTCAACGGGCTCTGGCAAGGACAGTGGTTTGGCGTGAGCTGGAGCAGGGGCAGAAAGCAAACAGTGTGAATGACAAAAATTGCTCCAAGCAGAAATCTGACCTGTGGTCCAGTCCATGTTTGGGTTGTGGAGTTGAAGCCAAGGGAAACCAAGCACCAGCGGGGAGTGGGAGCAGTCGAGAATGTAAAACCTGATGGTTTCCTGGTGATTGCCGGAGAGCAGCAGCTTCACAGGGGCCGTCTGGTGGGAAATCCGGGCCAACGGTGTCCCCTCCAGAGGCACCGTGTCAATGCCCATCCGCTCCGCCACTGCCTGGTCCATAAAACTCTCGGAGTCGATGAGGGCTGAGTAGGTCTGGGACTGGTCGCGCCACAAGAGTGGCCTTAATCTGGGGACGCGAGAGAGAAGCACACGCTGCTCGGCTCGTCAGTATCTCTCTCATTACTGACGAGCCGGCGCTTTTACTGGGCGGAACGGACAGGAGGATAAAAAGTGTCCCATCTCACCACAGTCTAGGCAAGCCCCGACACTAACCCGACGAGCCCTGCCCAACTGCATGGGCACGGATTCCTGGCGAGGTTCGGAGACTCTCGACAGAGGAGGAGGAGCCGCTCCTTGTAAACGCCGTCCTCGTAGCCGGTTGTCCAACTGAATGGCTAGGGAGACCAAGGAGCTGAAATCAGCCGGTTCGTCACGGGTGGTGATCTTGTCCTGCAGATGTTCAGCCAACCAGTTTAAAAATGTATCCCGTAGCGCCTGATCCCCCCATCCAGCGTCCGCTGCCAGGGTTTTGAATTCCACCGAGTAATCCGCCACACTCCGGGCTCCTTGGCGAAGGTTAGTCAGCCGTTTGGAGGCGTCTCCCCAGTGGTCGGGGTGATCGAACACATCCTTAAACTCAGAGGTAAAAGCATTAAAAGAGAGAGTCATTGATCAGGTGTGAATAGGCGGCTTCGGCCCATGCCAGAGCCCGGCCTCTCAACAAGCTGATTACGTAGCGTACCTTTGAGTGGTCGGTGGGGAACGTCTGTGGACGCTGGAGAAAAACCAAGGAGCACTGAAGAATGAAACCTCGGCATCTCCTAGTATCCCCGGAAAAGGGCTCTGGATCCGAGGCGTAGGACTCCCGGGACGGAGGTGATATCGGCGACGGGACCGGGATGACGGGAGCGGCAAGCTGGGCTGCGGAGACTGGCGGAATAAGGTGAGTGGTTAGCAATGCTATCTGGTTGGTCAGCTGGGATATCTGGTTGCTCATGGCCTGGTTGCTCTCAGACAGGCTCCGGAGGACCTGCTCATGTTGTCCAAGGAATTCTCCCTGGCTGGCAATCGCTCTCCGAAGCAAGGCAGGCTCCGATTCCGGGTCTGCTGGGTCCATATTGGCCAGATCGTACTGTTACGATCGTGTACAGGACCCAAGTGCAAACCACAGAACACAGAGACGGAGTTAGGAACAAAAACCAGGTTTACTAGGAGACAGTTCAAAAGGATGGTAAAGCAGGGATGGCAAGGGGAAGCAGGGCTGGTGCAGGAGCGGGGAAGCAGAGTAGGGAGGCAGGCAAACAGGTGACAAGCAGGGATCCAGGAGACAGACAGGCAGACAGGCGACAAGCAGGGGTCCGGGAGACTGACAGGTAGGCAGGGTAGACGGGCGGTGGTGAGGACGGCAGACGGGATCAGGGAAGGAGACTGGATCTGGGTAAAGGATATCAGGATTAGTAGGCAGAAGGGAACTCTGAGAGAAACTCTACAAAGCGGCCGAGAAAATGAGACTGACTGAGTAGTACAAACAACAATCTGGCGATGAGTGGATGAAAAGCCGGGGTTCTTAAGCTGGTGGTGATGAGATGATGGATAGCAGGTGTGTGGGGTAGAGCAGGTGATCGGGATGAGGTGATGAAGCAGGGAGGAGCCGGAGACTGGAGCCACGCCCGCCAACACATACACACACACACACAGACAGAGACAGACAGGTAGAGACTGCTAGGAGGCAGAGGTGGAGGGCGTGACAGTGAATTTAGTACAGGCATGTTAAAAGTTGGGCTTTTAAACCCCCGGACCTCCTAGGCTATAATGTGTCTGGGTTTTTTGTGACCTTTTTGATCGCTGATGTGTTTACGTCCCTGATATTTATGTTAAGTTTGTTCACACACACAGGCACAAGCACATGCAAACAGCATTGCACATGTTCTGCATTGACAGCAAAAGTGCCGTTGCGCCCCCTTCCCTTAGTTGAGGTACCATTTGAAAGACTTGGTATGGACCTCATCGGGCCATTAGACCGCAGTGCACGGGGATACCGCTTTGTATTAGTCCTGGTGGATTATGCAACACGGTATCCGGAGTGTTGCGCAATCGCTGTTTCAGGTAATCTCCTGAGTTGGAATCCCTAAAGACAGGATTTTCTCCCTGAGCTCCTGTTCGGCAGGAGACCACGGGGGGTGCTGGACCTGATTCAAGAAAGCTGGGAGGAAGGTCCTAGCATGAGTAAGAATGAGATTCAGTACGTTATGGACCTGCGAGCAAAACTCCACACACTGGGACAGCTGTCACAGGAGAATTTGCTCCAGTCCCAGGAACGTCAACGGCAGCTGTATGACAGAGGGGACAAAGACAATTTTCATCGGGAGATAAAGTGCTTCTATTGCTCCCTTCGTCCAGCTCCAAATTACTTGCCAGGTGGCAAGGACCCTTTGCGGTCACACGGCGAGTTGGGGAAGTTGATTATGAGGTTGAGTGTACTGACATGGGTGGAACGATACACATTTGTAACGGTTCTAGGCAGTACAGAGTGTCGGAGGAAGAAGTCCAAGTCTCAGGCCAGTGATGATGACCGGACCCCCACGCCAACACGTAATACTTTTCACGATTCTGTAGATGCTGTAGTTACTGGAGTCTCAAACAGGTTCAAAGAAGTCACTGGAGATGATCAGAGTTCGATGCAATAGAGCTTTATTCCATAACAGAGACAAAACCCGAGTTGGTCCCGGAACCAGACTGACGTACAACTGTCTGTGCATGATCTTATAAACCCTAAAAACTGGGTGGAGAATACTGATTTCTACGCCCATTTTTCATTAATTTTAGCTTTGTCAGCAAGAAAATAATGATGTCTAAACGCCAAATTTGGTCCTATGGGGGGGTCTTTGTGGGCATGTAGGCGGTCTCGTTTTCTCGTTTTACACCATTACGTAACCGTTAATTTGGATTTCCCTTTTGGGGATTCTCCTGTCTGGCCTGCTCCCCCTGTTTTTTTAAAGCCT